>WYDI02001106.1:0-24268 GCA_009867235.2 Psittacus erithacus
AACCAGC
This sequence comes from Psittacus erithacus, assembly GCA_009867235.2. NCBI lineage: Eukaryota > Metazoa > Chordata > Aves > Psittaciformes > Psittacidae > Psittacus > Psittacus erithacus. The sequence goes on from WYDI02001106.1 coordinate 8, forward strand.
CCTTCCCTGTTGGTGAGCACAAGGTCAAGCATGGCACCTCTCCTTGTCGGCTCCTCTATTACTTGCAGAAAGAAGTTGTCTTACACACAATCAAGGAACCTCCTGTATTGTTTGTGCCAGGCTGTACCATCCCTCCAAGAGAACAAGGGCCTGTGAGCATGAGGCTTTTCCTATCTGCCTATAGAGTGCTTTGTCCACAGAGTCCTCCTGATCAGGCAGTCTGTAACAGATCCCCACAGTGATGTCCCTTATAGCTGTTCTCCCTTTAACCCTGACCCACAAACACTCTGTTAACTGATCACCTGTCCCCAGACAGAGCTCCGTACTCTCCAGCCTACCCCTAACATAAACAGCAACTCCCTCTCCCCATCTGCTGGGCCTGTGTTTTCTAAAGAGCCTGTAGCCTTCCATTCCAACACTCCACCCACAGGAGCCATCCCACCATATTTCTGTGAGACCCATTATATCATACCCCCGTAGACATGCACACATCTCTAATTACTCTTGTTTGTTCCCTATACTACGGACATTTGTACAGAAGCACCTGAGCTGACCTCCAAATGAAGCCAGCTCATTGGCTGGAGCAGCTGGAAAACCTCTGCATTGCTCCAAGCATTTATTATAGGTGCTGGCAACTGACTGGGAGTGTGGGGATGGAATGATGCTCCCCTTCCCCAACACATTCATTTTAAAGCATCCTTGACCAGCCTGGCAAGCCTCCTACCAAAACCTCTCTTCCCCTTTGTTGTTAAACCAGCTCCACCAACCTCCAGCAGACCTGGCCTCCCACATTGAGCCCCATGTTCTAAACACCCATATCCCTGGCTATGGTACCACCCTTCTAACCATTTATTAACCTGGCCAATCCTCCTAGCCTTTTTAAGGTCCTCCCCTGTATCCTGGAGAATTGATGAAAAGACAATCTGAGCTCCAGAGCCCCTAACCACCTCTCCCAGGGCTCTGTAGTCCTTCTTTATGTTCTCCAGGCTACTGCTATCTATATCACTAGCGCCCACATGGATCACTAGAAGTGGGTAATAGTGGGACTTACTAGAGCAGACAGCGTGTCTGCAACATCCCTGATCTGTGCCCCTGGTAGGCAGCACACCTCCCTTGAGACCAGGTCAGGCCAACAGATGGCTGCCTCTGCTCCTTTCAAAGTAGAGTCCCCTACTACTGCGTCCCACAGCTTTTCCCTGACAGCACCAGTAGAGATCTTTAGCAGCGCATCAGCCGGTTATTCATGGTGCGAGGGTGTTTCTTCATCAGCCCCCTGCAGGGCAGCAAAGCCGTTCTGAATGGAGACATCAGATTTAGGAGGAAGCCCCTTGCTTTTAATTGTCCTCTTCCTCCTTTTTTTGTTGTTTTTTTTTTTGTTGCTGTCTCCCAGCTTCCTGGGTCAGGGGCCTCCTTCTTCCCTCCATGAGCTACAGCGGACGCTTGAGGCCCCTGCACAGTTCGGGCCTGCAGCAAGCAGTGCTGCTTCCTCTCAGCTTCCCTGACATCCTTCAGCCCATTGACAGCGTCCCGCAGCTCAGCCCCTGCTGCAGGAGGACCTCCACCAGGGAGCACCGAGCGCAGCCCTGCCCATTGAGCACCCTCCCCTCAGAAGCCCAGCGCAGGCACTCTCTGCACTCCGAGCTCTGCGCTGCAGCCTCCCCTCTGATCGGCTCTGTCTGGGTGCCTACGCTGGCACCGCCGGGGCAGCCAGAGCGGAGCTCCCAGAGCGGGCCCTGGTTATAAGGCGACCACTCACCATCGCTCTATAACTGCCTGGCCACACTCCCAGCTGCTCACGCTCCCTAGGGCGGGTTTTACCCAGCCAGGGCTGGTGCCGCTCCTCCTGGCGCCGCCCCTGTGAGTCCCTGCCGCGTCAACTGAGCTGCCGGGTCCTGGGCAGGTCCTGTCGAGGACTTGAGGCTCCCTCGGTGGCTGTCGCCGCTCTGAGTTGAGGCTCCTGGACGCTGAGGTTCCTCCTGCTCAGGTACTGAAGGCGTCTTCTCTCAAGCTAAATCGTCTGCTTCTATTATGTACTTATGATTTCCACGATCATCATCCAGGACCTTGCACTATGTCTATGGTGAAGCTATTGAAAAGCAGTGTTCCCAGTACAGACCCCTGAGGGACACCACTTGTCGCCGATCTCCATCCAGACACTGAGTCATTGACCACTACTCTCTGGATGTGACCATTCAGCCAATTCCTTATCCACTGAACAGTCCTTCCATCAAATCCATATCTCTCCACTTTAGAGAGAAGGATGTTTCTGGGGACTGTGTTAAAGGCCTCACAAAAGTCCACACAGGTAATATCTGTAGCCCTTTCCTTGTCCCCTGATGATGTAGTCACAGCTGCCTCCAGCTGACGCTCATTTTTGCCCTAAGACAGCACACAGAGCTGGAATACAGCCACATTATCCATGCTGTGTTATAGTTACTTCCATTGCAATTCTTCATGTGTTAAGGCTTTGACAAACAATCATGGGTGACTCTATGCTCTGTGGTTTAAAGTGTTACTGTTCCTGGTTTCCAGTTTCACTCTTTTTCCAGCAGTAACACTGTTGTAGCAGAACTGGCAGGAGAGGATATGCCTGTGTCAACTACTCTTCAGAGGTATATGCTGAACCAACATACTGCTTTAAAATAAGCAAAAGAGGTCCATGCACAAAAGCTCCCCCAGTTATGAAAAATATTTCAAGTAAATCTGTGCAACTTAAATGTATAAACAAGTTTTATAAACAACTTTTTCAGAAGAATGTACATACTAAATCATACCGAAACTCCATCTAACCTGCAATGCTACTTCCAGCAAAGGTCAGTTTGGGCTCCTGTGGTCTAACAAAAATGCTCTGATTGATGTTGCTCCCCCATGAGCCTCTCTTTCAGCCTACTTTTTATCTAGCTGTCTGCTGTATCCATTTTCCTTTTCAGTTCTGTGGCCCTTTCCTTGATCTTTGACAAAATTTACAGTGTTTTCACATAGATGTAGTTTTTATTTCCTTTTTCTGATTCTTCAGTTAACAAGAGATACCAAGGGAAGGCCAAGGGAAGAAAAACGGAAATATACAGTGATTTTTTTGTCTCAAGGAGGTCATAAATCCCTTTATAATCACAGTAGTTTGCACTTAGCATCTCTAACTTCATTCACACATTAGTTGTTAAAGTTTTCTTGACACTTGCTCACAATCATTTCACTTCCCTCATTCCTTTCAGGATGCTCAAAGTAGCCCCAGGCATGGCCATTGATTGCAGACAGCTGGTCTCTACAGTTGAGAGAGGAAGCTGAGAAAGATGTTTTCAGAGCTCTTGTAAATGGTAAGCATGCGCATGGAGGGAAAGAACAATCAGAGGTAGTGGGTAGTGAAGACTGCTTGGGAAGCTGGAGATAATGAAGAACTGTGAGGAAGTTTGCAGCTGGCCGGAATGATACTTAGTCAAGGGAAGTACAAAAACAGCTTATGACCCTATATAGTAAATTCTCAAAACTCCACTGTAAGATCAGTGCTGACAGCTTATGCAGGCTGAAGTATTCACAGTGAAAAGATAGGTATTTTGAGATCATTCTGTTGCTATGGACAAGAAGAATTACAACAAACTGAAGCCCAGATGAGAGAAAGCCTATTTACCATGTTGCTTCCACCATTGATCTTATTGCACATTTTTTATCACATTATAAACCATGCACTGATGAAAGCTGTTCAGTGGTGCCTGGCAAAATCTCAAGCATCCACACATCCAGAGCACTAAAGACTTGACTCCTAGTATTTGCTGACACATTGGGTTTTAATGCCTTGGGGAATTTTGACTGTGTTTACGGATAGGTAGACAGGCCAAGCACTTAATGCAAGCCTGAATACACAGAAGCAAATGTTTCTTAAACAGAGTCTTCTTTCCCCTCCCACCCTTGCCTTTTCAGGCTTAGCTTTTCACTAGGAAATAATTTTTCAAGAAAATGATTTCTTAAGAGGATACAAGAAAAGTTTTTGAAGATTCTAGTTCATTTTAGCAAATTTTGGAAAACACAGAGATGTCATTTGCTCAGACTTTGTAAAAACAGCAAAAATTAAAACTTGAATGGTATTTTTAGACCATTTTTTAACTGAATTTCTATAGTAAAATCCATTCTGAATTATACTTCAGAATAATTAAAGGTGACAAATATTTTGCTATTTATAGCATTAAAATATAAGAATAATAAGAATTAAAACAGAGCAAACTCTTCTAGAGGTCATTACCAAAATCTGTAATGTCACTGCAACAAACCGCAGTTGATGAGTTTGGTTAGGTCTCCTTTCATATGAAGGAAGTTCATCTTTCATATGAAGGAAGTAACGGCATGTCTCTGCTAGCCTAGTTTAATATACCACTTTGAAAAACAAACTACAAGCAAAATATAAGCAGGATAATATGACCTAAACGAATACAATAAAACCCATTCCAGATAAATAAAACCAGATCTGCCAAGGCTTAGCATGCCTAGACATAGAAACTATACACTTATGCCTCTAGAGAATAGCTAAGAAATTATTTTCAAGTTAGAATTTCAAGTTCATGCCAAGATATGGAAGCCTAGTATTCAAAGTCAGGACTTATTCTTAATGAACAAATTTACATCTCTTGCCAGAGAAAATTTGGAGATCAACATATTTATGAAACTTATAATACTTAGAATCACATATTAAAGACAAGCTCAATCTCTGTTTAAGATCAGATTAAGTGGCCTTTATATGAAAAGTTTAGACCTTGGCAGGTATCTTTGACAGCCTGGTCAGTCAGTTGCTTGTTATTAGCACTGTTCAAAATCTTATCTTTACTAAAGCTTATGGGAGAAATGAACTATTCTGAAAAGCTGGTCTGAAGTGACTGAGAACTACTTGTTAACCTTAATCAGTCTGTGGATCTTAGGCATTTGCTGTTGACAGTATTCAGAACTTTGCTGCACATTCAGGATTTGATTAACTTCTAAAGGACAGAGAACATAGCATTGAGAACAGCCTCTGTCATGCAAGCAGGCAAGGACAGAGGCAGCTGGGAAAATTGAATATATATGAATACCAGAAGCAAAGCCTAAGTTTTACTTGTCCATGAAAGCAAAACTGACAACACTGTACAAGGATGGGGGTAGGGGGTTTTTATGTTTTTTTCCAAAAAATACCCAGGCGATTTTTGATGCTAAGAGTTGAAAGCTAAAAGCTAAAAGGTGAAAGCTAAAAGCTCTCACTTGCATGACGCTGACAGATAACTTCAGCCTCCAGCCCAAGCTGAAGTTAGTCTCAACCCTTAATAAAGCAAAATTAGGCAGAAGTCTTGCGGCATCATTAATTAATTTCATAATTTTCAAAGTGGTTTGCGTTCAGTAGTGGGAAAGAGGCAGAGGAATGTAAGAATTAACAGTTGTTTCTGTAGCCAAAGTAAGTGAGGGGCTGTAGCCAACAGTCTGCACCAAGCATTCCCAGGCGTGTTGATCATACTTGCAGAGTGGAAAAACAAGGACATTGTAATCAGAGAAGGAGGAGGTTAGAAAGATGTGTTTTAGTGAGAACAAGGGAAGATTGATGACAAGGGGATGATAAAGGAAAGTGAAGATCCCAGACATTCTGTTGTAAAGAGTAAAAAGGGAAAAATTCCTCTTGTATAACTCTTTTACTGTTTGCTCCTTTCTCAACATCTTCTTCAAATGTATTTGTGTTGTATCAGTTGCAACACACTTCTCCAGCTCATTTGCCACATTACTGAGCTCTTTCATTTGGCCTTGATCAGCCCTAGTTGTAAACTTTCTGACTCACTTTCACACATTAGCCTAGTTTCTATAGTGCAGGAACACTGAAGAACAAAAGCCTAAGGTGATGGTCCCTCCTCTTCACACTTCTCCATGAAACCAGTTCCCTCAGCTCTGAATCTTCTGCCTTCTGAGGTACACAAATGTCTATCTAAAATCATCACACATATATGACCTTCTTGACCTCAGAAATCCCACCCTAATGTCCAAAACTCCTTATTACTGGCTATTTACCACTAAAAGCCTCAGAAGATTTATCACGCTGGAGGTGAAAAAGCAGGAACAGAGAATGCCATTGTTCTGCTTCTGTGCACTGGAGTGAAAGAACTTCATATTAATGTAAGTTTCTTGCTCTGATGCCTACACATAGTAACTGAAGGAAACAAAAATTTTATTACCTTTGAGCCTGTGTTGCTTGTGGCCTCAGCACCAAAGGGCGAAAAGAGAACAAAAGGCAGTCAGATGAAATGCATCTCCAGGGACTGAGGCCTTTATAGCACCGTCTGTTTTCCTCTATGAAGTTATACACTGCTATACTAGCTGCACTGCATATTGATTACATCATTTGTAGCCATTTTTTGTAAGACTCATGTTTGCTGTGAACTTTCTGAGTCATCAAAATAACTCTTGACAAGCCTCAGCCCTGTCCTGGTGATCGACCAATCACATGATGTTAATGGCTGGTTATCATGGAAGTAACAATCAAACCAGTTTCATCTGCAAAACAGTTTCAGCTTTATATAATCTCTTTTGTGTAATTAGATACCTGCTTTTGACCATGGGCAAAGATTAATCTCCTCCCAGTGATCTAAAGTAACTGGCATAACTAAGCCTTAGAGATCAATGACACGTAGGGCAATTTTGTCTTTATTTTCATTTCTTTACAGATGAATCATTTAAATTACTGATAACAGAACACTTTCATGGAATGACTTGGCTAAACAGAACTTCAAAATCAAACTGGGTCTTCCCAGAATGAATGGCATAAAAATATCTATGGTAAGGGTTCAGGAGTATTAGGGAGGATATGGAACACAAAGAGATATGTACTAGAAAAGAGTCAGAATATTTTTTTCTTACTGACAAACTCTTCAAAACTCTTTGAGGTAATCCTAGAGTTTCAATAAGCTCTATTGATTTAAGGAATGATTCACAGTTGGACTGGAAATGAAGGAGCTTTTAAAGTGCAATCACCAAACCCATATGGTTTATTTCACAACATCTTACTGCTCAAGTTTAAACCAAATACAACTGGAATCACAATACAATGATGATTGATGTTTTTCATCAACGCCCAATTATCATTCCATCATGGCACAAGACTTTAAAGCAGAGTTGTCTGAGCCAAGTAAAACACAAAGTGAGCATCTGAAAATCCAGATCTGTGCTCTTACAAAACGAATTACCCAACTGCATTTATGATTTTCTAACATGTCAGGTCATGTTAGTTGTATATAGGTATATAAGATGAGGCATTTATTTTAATCTTACGCTCAGGTAGCTCATTTCACTAATTTCTGAGCAAGAATCATATCTGCAAAGAGATTTTAGTTTTGTTTTAAACAGGGCCTGAATAGGAATGTTTAGCATTGGTGGAATCAGTTCTTAGTATTTTTTGATTTCACTGGACTACTCTAAATACCTGATAGTGAGCATTCACAGAGCTACTCACATATGTTGCTGGATATTTCATGGGCATTTCCTGATCAAATCATTAAAAATCCACTAAACTTCCCCTTTTATGTGCAAAATATGTTATAATCCATATTTTTCAGTTTTATACATATACACACACACACAAGCATATACAAAATATGTATAGATAGCCTAACATGTAACAAAGACATTATCTCTTGCTGTTTCTCTGTACTGTCTGACATGACCTGACATGATTTTAATTGGAAATTAAGTTCCATAATTCAGAAGCAAGTTGTTTGGGGTTGGTTTATTTTTCAGCATAGCACAGTAATGGCAACAAAATGATGAGAGGTTATGAGAATAGGAGGAAGTGGTTTAAACATGCAAATGCTTTAAAAATGTAGTTGTTAAGAAGACATACTAATAATCTATGTAGATTATTACAATAGCTATATTTTCTTGTACAGGTTCTACATTTCTTTTAACCAAGATACCTTATTTTCATACTATATATTATTCATGAACCTTACTTACAGCACAGTATACATTTTGTCCTCAAATGAAATAACTAATATACAGTTTACGTAATAACCACTTCATATTTTCTAAAATGCAGCCACCTCAGGTAGACATAAAAGCAGCCATTTAGGAACGTAAAAAAAAATACATTCCAATTAAGAAAAAAAAAAAAAAAGAATGCTATGTTCATTAAAAAGAACTCAAGCGCGTGTTAGCTAAATAACATGTTAGTGAAATAACAACCAAAGATGGAATTTGGTGCTATTGTGCTACCGTTTGACAGCTTACAGATTTTTGTGGAAAGAAACAAGAGGAGCATTCTAATGGGGATGTGTCAGTTTAATGCACTTGATCTTTTGCAGCAATGAAAAATCTGAAGTAAAATGTTTGCTTTTCAGAAGTGTCTTTCAATTTTCATTAAAATAAAAAAAAATAAAATAAAAAATTCTAACAAGTCCAAAAAGCATTCAATTTTTTTACTTAGTTTTCCACATAAACCAAATCCAAATTTGAATTAGTTGGTAGTTCTATTGTTTTGTTTTGTTTCAAAAGGCAGACTCCTTTGTTTCTCATTTTCATTGGAGGAGAAAGAATAAATGTGTTTTAGCACATTTTAATTTTCTAATAAAAATTTAAAAAAAAAAAATAATTATCTCTTGATCTTCTAGAAACTTTTATTGTAAGATTGAATAAAATCTTATACCTAGATAAAATGCCATCAGGTACGTGCTTCACAATCATTAGAACATATCATTATAGCATCACACCAGATATATAACACATACCTTCTGCATTTAGTTGCCTGTTCTTTTCAGATAACCATTTAGAGCAAATCAAGCAAATATACTTTCGCACAGGGGCTTATAAGAATGTTCTTGACTAACTGCTTGGGTGACATTTTGGTTCTAAATCCATTTTGGTTTAGTTTTTGTTTGTATTGTACTTCCTGTATTTTTCCTTAGGGAAGGAAAGATTTAAGATAATGCCTGAAAAGTATGGCTTCATATCCTATGAAAGACATTGTGAATACAATATATTTTCCTTTAACAACTTTGAAAATTTCTTCAAGGATTCCCAAAGGCCCCTTTATACCAGTCCAGCAGTATAAAACAGACTTAAAGCGGATGCAAATAGAATATTCATTCCCTTTAAAGACAGTTTGCATTGCTTACACATAAAGTAAAGTAGAGCCCTGTCCCAGACCACTTATTTCCAACAGGACTGAATTTTGCTATTAATTCAAACAAAGTTATCTCTAGGAAAGGGAATTTGTTGACCTGAAAGAATCCTATAACCTAGCACTCTAATTTTTATGACTTCATTTCACTTATAAACACCCATTACCAGATGTCTGTTCACACTATAACCCTGTGGAAAATAACTTCATTACGTGCAGGTTACAATCAATCATTAGCCACCAATTAGAAATTCATGAGAGTGTGAAAACACTCTGTATTTTGTCTGACTGCTTACTATGTGTGAGGCCTAACTTAAACAATGTTCAGTGTCAGGCTGTTTTGTGTTGTGCTGCAGTCCTGAATGACAACAGTATCACATGCAAGTCCCCTTTCTTCTGATGCATTCTCTTTAGACATGTCATCACCCTAAAGTATTTCAGTTGATGGTCCCCAAACTGAAGGCTGCGGCATTTAAAAGAGGAGCTTGAGAAACTAATAGAAAGTAGTTTTTTTCTGCTTTTATCTGGTATCACGAGCAATGTCCATGCCTGGATTGAGATTGACACAGAAGATGGCACCCCTTGGGTGAAGCTCAAAACCATAATTAAAAGTGATACAGTAAGTTACAAAAAAGTGTAATCTGCTAATTTACAGAGAAACAGTGGGCAGTGAGCAGGAATAATTACCTGGCATTAAATTCTTTGCAGGATAATTGCTTTCCCTGCAACCAAGAAAATATGCAATATGGCCTCTTCACACATAAATACAGTTCCTCTCAATCTGTGGTCAATGAACCACAGGTGCTGATGCTGCTTCTTTTTTTTTGGTCGAAAGTTAAGAGATGCACAGTAATAGGCATCAAGTGTTGCAGAAGAATGTAGATACCACTTACATGCCCTATGTATTCAGGTGGGATACAGTTCGTCCTGAGCCCACCTCATTCCTAGGCAACAGTTGTGCCTGCTTCCTTTCTAGGGTTGCTTCTCCTGTGAGCACCTCACTTCATGCTCCTGGCCAGGTTTCAGTTGCAATATATACTCAGAGCAATGCACTATTTGGGAATGCCAGGCACCCTTCTCCTATCCAAAACTGTCATTATAAAAAATAATATAAATTTCTAAAATTATCCTGCAGTCTAGGATTAGGCAAGTGCTGAATTATGCCAAGAATGTATTCAAATGCAAACTTCTCTAGCAAATTTCCAGGTATGTCTTTCCTCCAGCCAGTTGAATGTTGTGGCCAGGCAGACCCTGATTTGCAACTGGCAGGTGAAAGGAAATTTGAATACTGTCATCTATGTACACAGATCCTTCCTGGTGCCACAACCACAGATCAGCCTTGATCTGCTCTTTCTAAGCTGCTGCACTGTCTTGAGGACAAATTCGCACTTTGTGGAGCTCTGTGGAAACTGCACCTTCACAGTGCTCAGATAAAGACCTATATGGATGGCATAGGCTGTCTTGTATCTAAGCCAGCTAATACTAAACCAGGAGCTTCAGCCAATGTCAGTCAGATACCTGTCTTCCCTAATTTTATATGAACTAGTAAAGCAGGAGAATCTTTATGTTCTCTTGCAGGTCTAAAGATATCTTCACTTATGATATTTTTAGTGCTAGTTTGAGTGCTAAATTTTCAGCAAATACTGATGAACTCTTTGATATTTATATTACAGTACATTAAGAGGTCAAGGCAATGAATATGAGTGGTAGCAAGATTACTATATAAAAATGTGTAAGATAGCCTAAATGAAGACTGGATGTGCTCAGGATACAGCAAGCAACCATAAGCAGTGCAAGTTTCAATAGTGGATTGTGAATAGTTGCTGTATAGTGTAAGAAGAAACCATAGCCCGTCTCCATGCTGCCCAGTGCATACCACTGCTTATACAGTACATGACCTGAGGTGTAAAAAAAATAAATAAAAAGTAAGATGGAGAGCTTTCAAACTGCTCAGGTGCCAATCTTGGCCACAATTTCCTAAGATTATTCAGTTCATAATTGCACATGATAATCAACACAAAATTAAATATCCGTATTGCCTAACTACATGTACATACTCTAATGGCATAATTAAGATACACAATTTTACAATTAGTGTGGTGTTACTTAGTAAAGAGCTTTTTCAAAGCTTTGTTACACTCATTTTAAATTACTTCCAGAGAACACAAATTCGTATGCAAGGTATGATACCCTGGAAGAACATTAAAACCTGTTCAATAATACATATTCACAAGAGGCCAAAATTAAGACTTAATAGGCCTACTTGACTGTGCCTTGACTTTCGAAAATTTAGCAGTACAGCTTTCATGTTCTGTTATTACGGTTTATGTTTGGTTGTTTGAAATAGAGCATTTGGTTTTGGCTTTCCTAAAGAAAAAAAAAAAACAATCAAAAAGCCTCCATACTTTAAAGTGGTGGAACCAGTCAGCAAACATTTGCACATTTCTTAAATGAAGACAACATTGTTTTTCATTATACTCAATTTTTTTTTTTGAGGAATTTGATGGACTGACATGAGAATTTTCACTTCTATTTCCAAGCAGTTGTGAATTCGTAAGTATGCAAACACCTATCTTCTATTATTGTTCATTATTGTGCTCAGTGGATATTTTCAAAGACAAACGATTTTGTAACAGCCTTTGTCCAATGTCTTTTTTGGTCTTGGAAATCTTGCCATTAACTTCACCAGCATTTACGTTGTATAGCAAGTATCAACAGCAGTCATCTACAATAAAAAGTAGCAGTGTGCAACACAAATTTCTTTCAATTCCAGGTGCAAGGAGGGGGTAAAAAGCAGTTCTCACAGGATTCTGCCTTACAAAATAATATTTGCAACACTTATGACATGGCCAAATTGAAACCAACACTGAATCTTTGTCATCAGTGTCTGTTCTGTACTTTTTTTTTCAGTATCCAAGATAACTAATAATTCCAAAAATATTTATAGTGTAAAAAATACTCATTTTCCATTGCCTTCTCTTGGAAGGAAATGACTGTCTTAAAATTAAAGAAATAATAATTTTAGGGGGAAAAAGGTCTGGAAAGTGTTATCTAAAAATAATAGTTGTTTCAAAGTGTGAGAGTGACCCAAACACAGAACCCAACATATAGATAGCACTGGTGGATACTGTCACTAAAAGATTACTAAGAGGTGTCTTTCCTCCTGCATAGCTCTTTGGATTGATTCCCAGTAGATGACTTGGCTGAACTACCACACTTATTTTAGGAAAATACCAAGTGTTGATTTTAAAATATTGGTTTAAAAGGTGTCCACGTGCACTTAGGGAACTGGTTCCAGTGACTAAGAGACCTCATTTTTAACTATTGCGTCTACAGATCTAATTTGATTTTACTTGGATTTAGCTTGCATGCACTGGACTGTACCATAACATTCTGTTTGAGCTCACACAGTATACAAGCAAATATAGGTCTATGGAAGTGCCTAGTGAGAATTGAGTCATGAAAGGCCAAGTTAATGACTCCTGAGGGATCTTGCTTCAGTAGTGACTGACAAAGAACAACTACATATTACATATACAGTTTTAATCCATCCCTTATACTCTATTCATCATAGAATCATAGACTGGTTTGGCTTGGAAGGGACCTTACAGATCATCTAGTTTCAACCCTCCTGTCATCAACAGGGACACTTTCCACTAGACCAGGTTGCTCAAAGACCTATCCAAACTGTGCCCATCCCCATCTTGTCATTCAAGTTTTCTGACTCAAATGTGATGCTGTGTGATACCAAGTGATATATTACAGAACTCTAAATCAGTGAAACGCTAATTTTGATCAAAATTACCATCTCATTAAAACAAGTGGATTAAGGTTTTTTAACAAGATCGTATTAAATGATCCTTCTGACAGTCTTTTGATTGTTTACTAAGGTTTTTTAACAAGATCGTATTAAATGATCCTTCTGACAGTCCTTTGATTGTTTACGGAGCATTATTCAGCATTGCGCATATTATTTACCCTGTCAGATGTCTAGCTGCTTATTTAATTAAGAAAATATGCCTAACCTAGAATAAAATAGGTTTTCCCTTTCTCATTTCAAAACTATCATCAGAAACACTAATTTTATTGCAATTTCTAAAAATTTCTGAAGGTCTATATATTATGTATCTTCCAACTGCTTTCAGTACTATGCGTAACTATATGAATAACCACTGACAGGAACTTTCAGTCCTGTTTTGCATCCTGAGTTTAATAGATGAACATAAGTAGCAATTTTTCTGTTCTTATATTACAGAATTTAGAAATGCTAGCGATAGAACTGCTGGTTAGCTGCTAGCTGTAACTGAAGCTTGCAGAAAATGGCAGCTCTCCATAGGGCTCACAGACTGTTACCATTTTCCTTCAGTAACTGGTATGGGGGGTGGAGAAAGCAAATTCAAAATTGAGCAAGGGAAAAAAAAAACCCTGCCCAACTATCAGGCTTGTTTGGAGATGTATGATTTCTTTCTTCATGTTCAGACAAGCCCTTGCTAGCTTCAGACTTACTTTACATTCCTTGTAAGTTATGTAATAATGGGTTTAGTTCCCACACTTGCAGCACAGATTTAACTAGGCAATCAGCTCAGCTGTTAAAATGATGGTATCAAATCTGTTGGATTTGCCTCTGAGTGACCTGGTCTTCACAGCTTTCTGTAATTATTATCATCAGATTGACATGAAGTTCTCACAGTGATGAAAGCTGATAGGCTTATATGTGATCTTAAAGAGAGTTTTAAGGGTTTTGGGGTTTTCTGAAGGAAGAATTGCAGTTGGCTAGGCTTCAGCCTTCTCTGTACCCCATCTGCTCAACAGAGAAGTCGGAAAGGAGTTAAGATACCTTATAAAAATTGCCATATAGGACATCAGTAAGGTAAGCAGGTTGCTTGGAAGGTCTTTTCTTTCTAACTAGCATCATGGCAAAAATGGAAGAAATCATCTGCAGATGCTTGTAGAACTGCAAATCACTCATGCTGTGTATATCTATGTATAGGTATATGCATTCATGGACACAAAAATATGCTGGTGTACCAGCACACTCAAATTGATCATTTATCTGTTTGCTTTTTATGCTGCTGCTTGATTTTCTGTTGATATGTTGTATGCATTATTTGTTATTTTGTTATTATTGTCATACCAGAAATACACAATACTTTGACAGGCAACTGTAGAAGTGTATATTCCAGACTGAGGGTAAGCAGCACTACATCAAAGGAAGATACAAGATGTCAATAGCCTATTTTTCCTGGTTTTAAAGAAGATAAAGGGTATTTTGGAAAAGAATGAGACTTTTATTTACTCTCTAATGATTGAGGAATAAACTGCTTGCAAAAAACAATCACAGTTTAGGCATTCTGGTCATTACAGACTCTTTAGGTCTTTGAGACCAAAAATGGAGTGACTCCATATGGTGTGACTAATTATTCCAGATGTTGGGTTCACTTGACTGCCATGCTCGAATACAAAAAATGTACCATTCTCCATGCTGTAAATGCTTTAAGTAGCAGTGGATTATGTTTCAGAGTTTAAGTTGCATCCTGATCACATTTGAATCATCTCCTGTTAATAAAAAATGTAATCACTGAAATAAACAGCCCTTCTTCCAGAGTAGCCTGTCTATGGTCTGTTCACTGCTCAAAAGCAGAGGAGTTTTGAATACCAACACGACACTATGAACAATGTAAATAAAACAGCTAAGTCCTGCCAGCTCATTGCCAGCAGATATGCTATAGAAACAGATCAGGCCATCACTTCCAGCTCCAGCCTGATCACAGGCTAGAAAGAAAAGCTGCACTCACTGCAGCATTTCACTGCAGTGACAGCCATTGAACTTTGCAGCACATGACTTCCACTTTCTTCAAAACATTTTGATGGCAGGTTCTCTTTCTTCTGCCTCTGTCTGTCTCTTTTCAGCTGCTAAGAACAGATAAAAGACATCACAGAATCCTAGAATAGTCTGGGTTGGAAGGGACCTTAAAGATCATCTACTGCCATGGGCAGTACACCTTCCACTAGACCAGGGTGCTCAAATATGCATGCAGTCAGACAAATTCAGGTTACAGTAAGGAGACTAGCGCCCCACATATAGTCAGGGTGGGTGGGTAGATATGTTAAAAGAAAATAACAGCAGAGATTAAAGTAGCAGTTGAATTACAGATTCATAACTAAACAAAAAAATGATACCCGTGACTACAAGATATCATATTCCACTACTGAAATAGTGCTCCACCATTGTATTTATGTGAGTATTCAATACAGGCCTATAAGCCATCTGAAATCTAGAATGAAATTACTAAGAACAGCAAATTCTCTTACATCTTTTTATTGCCTTAACTCATATATATTTAAGCAGAGGTTTGGTTTTTTTTTTCCAAAGGAATCCAGTTAGTAGGTGGAACAGCCCACCTCTTTTTTCAAAGGAGAATTACATTTTCCTTAGTGGTCCAAGCTCAAGGGTCCCAAGTCATGTACACAACTAGTGAGAATTGCTTTTATGTTCAAACAAAACAAAGATCTTCAGGGTTGCTTTTGGGGTTTCTTCAGTTTGGATTTTTTGGTTTGGGCCTTTTTTTTGGGGGGGAGGGAGTGGTTTGTATGGATTGGGGTGGGGGGTTGGTCATAGGTCTGATAATGTTACAGAAAACAGAACAAAACAAGATTAAACACTACACTTCTGTTAAAATGATTATGCAAAATCCAAGGCTTCTTGCAGAAAAAAATATATCTTCTGACAGCTGCACACATTCACCAAGGGCAGAACATATTCCTTTGAGAGGGTAAATGTTTTCAGTAAGACAAATTTCTTCTGAAGCGAGAAAAAAGAATAAAAGCAGCCCAACTCATAAGTGACAATTTACTAGTGGGGAAAATTTAGTTAGAGAATATTTGTAATTCAAGATCCCTGGCCTAGCTACTGCTATGTTGGCGTGACCTGAGAAGGAATAAAACCTGTCTCTAAAGCGTTGCTTACATTCTTTGAAATAGAATTTGATCAGAAGTACAAGCACACTGAAACATTCAGGACATGAAGTAAAGTGGACATACAATTACATTGAGGAAGGCATCATTAAAGTTGTAAAATGCTAGAAAAAGACACATCCTGTCCTACCTAGTTGTTTGCGTTTCTGTTTTGAAGAAATAAAACTCGCAATAACAGGAGATACCCAAAGACTATAATGGAAAAAAACCTGGAAAAACAGAAAGTAAACTCGGATCTAAGTTCCACTAATCCTCTCATGAGCTGTTTAACTTTGACCTTAGTTGATAATGGGGAAAACTGGTAACTCTAAGGGTTTGAGTTTTTTCCATTTTTAAAGATATAAAAGGGCAAATACATAAAATATAGTCTAGAAATCAGACTATCAGGTCCTCATAGGGGTTGCATTTTCACACTTTCAGTGGCATGACCTGGCTACTGGCTAGTCCAGTATAAAAGCAATACTGATTATTAATAATCAGACTCAAAATACCATGCCAGGTATTTATCCTCTTATCTCAAACATCGACAAAATTTTATTCCCTCATTTCAAGATTGTTTCATCTAATTGCCAGTGATATTAATTAAAGCAAAGTGTGGTTATTTTCTTGTTCATGGAAGCCTCTGAAAAAGTTCCAACTTCCTTAAATCTCATTCTCGGTTGTCTTAAAAGAAAGGCAGCACTTTTAGTCCCAGAATTTTCAGTTATAAAACCAGCAGCACTGGTAGAGGTAGACTTACATATGGATTTAGTAACTGAAAAGTGTGGGGTGAGCATGCATAATGGAATTTTCAATGCTAAGCCCTTTTCCCATCAGCTTGCTCCAGTAAGCAGACACTAGATGCATATAGAGGCATTTTATAGCCAGTGGAAAGAGAGATTTCTGTGGTTTTGATAATACTCCTCATTGACCATATCATGATCTTGGCCACTTCACCCAACCTTCTTAGGCTCCTACTTTTTAAAAAGGCCTGAACACATTTCAAGACCATCATCTGAGGTGAATATGCTGGGAAATCTGGGCTCAGGATAGTTCTATAATCTCTTTTAGTGGTTGTCTGAGTCTAGATGCCTGCATACTTCTCAGTGTTGTAATGCTTGTTTGAAAAGTTTGTAAATGTATTTAGAAATGTGCTACCTATAAATTAATTTGGAAATAATTTGATATTGGTTAACAGGGTTCCTTTTTTTTCTTTCTTTTTTTTTTTTCCTCAGATCTTTTGCCAGCAGACTTTTTTTACTGAAATATATAATAATGTGAATGTGTGGGTTCACAGCAAGCACTCCAAGGCACCTGCACCTTTGTACTCATT
Organism: Psittacus erithacus; assembly: GCA_009867235.2. Lineage (NCBI taxonomy): Eukaryota > Metazoa > Chordata > Aves > Psittaciformes > Psittacidae > Psittacus > Psittacus erithacus. The sequence goes on from WYDI02001106.1 coordinate 17,407, forward strand.
GACAATCCCACTGCTAACCATACTGGCATGTCCAGGTATCAAATCAGCTCATAGCTACTATATGTTCCAGCAGATTGTCAGGTGTGAGACACTCAATGAATTATTGACCTGGATGTTTTATCTTTCAATTCTAGCCTTTATTGTTCTCTTGATGAATTGCTCACTTAGTGTCTAGAAAAAATAAAGCCATCAATATCAATGATAGTGCCAATGAACTGTGGCAAACTAAAGGATACAGCAGATTAACAATGATTGCATGTCAGAGCCTTATGATATGATGATGATGATTATTGGAATACATATTTATCTCTACAAAAAATCATATAATAAATAATTAGAAGAAAAGACAACTTTAAATTATGTATAACCTTAGCAGAAAATTAACAATGAAGTTACAGAAGAAAAACCGAGCTATTTGAATTGCTTATGTTACACAGACACAAGGGGAAACCTAACTTAAACCTCACTGATACTCATAGGGAACATGCATTTTAAATTGCAATATATTTCATGTATAATATTATAAGACTTAGATTCAACACTGATTAAAAAAAGTTCATCCAACTGATCTTTAAAAGAGATCCAGTTAAAAAAATTCCATGAGTTTACTAGTAAGACTATGTCTTTAATTTGTGAATTAATGCTATCTGTACACTACCTTTAGAAAGCCTTTAGAGGCAGACATGCATTACAGCCTTCTTTAAATCTAAAGAAATTAGGCCCATTGATGTGATAAATACATTTTTATTTCTGCTGCTGATATGAAGAGGGAAGTTGTCTTTTTGCCAGCTTCTGCTTATTCGGTATACAAAAGATATTAAATGAATTAAAACTCTGTTCACATAAGTTGTATAGTCACTTTCCAGCCAAATGAAACTAAAGTCTAAATCATGTGTTAGCTCTCTCTTCTGCCACACAGTAATTGGTCTAACCTCCCAAATGAAATTAACTTTAACTTTCTTTTGATGACTCAAGTCTGAAAGGAAATAAGCCTACCCATATTTAAAGCTCCCATTTACCTTTCCCTTTGTCTTCTTAACAGAGATAATCTGTATCTTTGTCCTAGCAATATAGATGCTAATTTTACTATCTGGGAAAATCACAGCCTGTGACTCCATCAGACCGCATAGAAAATTCCACTCCTACTTTCCCATTGCTGGCACCTGCAATAAATTTTTTGTGAACCATTTTCTTTTTTTTCTCTCTTTCTCTCTGACTTCTGTACAATACCTATTACTAATGTCCTTCCTGCTTAGCAAAGAGTACAGAAAAATATATGAAGGCTGAAATGACAGTAGGACTCTGGAAAGGCTTCTTTATCTCTACAAAATTATGTATCACATAACCCCTAATAAATATGCTAAAAGTTGTAACCAAAAATCTGTAACCTGACCATTACAAACCCCAAAATACACTCTGAGAATTTACTCCAGGATTGTACCTTCTTCAGAAAATGCGTAATATTAGTGAGACGTAGTCTCATGTCAGCGGTGACCTTGCTGGCACACAGAACTGATGTTGCACTTTCCCTTCTGGCAAAAGTTAAGCCTGGTCATAATTTATAAGCACCTAATTGCTCATTTTACCCCAAGCTCCACCTACTTTTTTTTAAATTTATTTATTTTTTTACACCTTTCACATCCGAAGGGATAAAGTCCTACTGTAAGACATTTCTAACCTGGTTTGGTCAAAACAGTCCAAGTTATGTGACATTTAATCTGTTGAAACTGATGTCTGTCTGACTGAACTGGGTTAAGGAGCAATTACACAAGCAGTTGTGGCAGTGGATCTGGGCTGCAGTTCTTTAACTGACTACTGCCTGTTGCACTCCTGATACATCCCAACCCAACACTGCTCCTCCATCATCCCTTCCCCAGACTCCTCTGGCCCTGACAGAATTTGCTGAAACTCTAAAATCTGCAGAAAACAGCCCAGTGCAGGCTCAGCCAAAGACCAGAGGTGGTAAAAGGAAGGTGACAAGAAAAAGTAACCAAGAAGGAACATGGGGGAGAGGAGTTAAGGTTTAAGGAGGAAGCCTGGTTTTGGGAGCAGCAGAGGTTGCTGGGCACAGGAGCTTCTTCAGCCCACCTAGAGGCACCCAGAACAGTGGAGGTGATTGGTTGAAGAGCAATCCTTGCATTCCCCAGCCTTGTTCCTGCCAAATAAAGAGGTATCTTGGCAATAGTTTCCAGGAGGCCAGATCTGGAGTCCAAGTGAGCAAAAAACAGGGCATACTTGGAGAAAGACATGACCAGGTAGTGAACTGTGCCAGATAGGGATTTAGGTGCATCTAGAGCTTTTAAACCCATTTTGCCAGAGATTTCAGCATGGAATTCTGGAGTAAAAAGAACCTTCCACCTGAGGTATTTTTAGCTTTGAACTGCCTCTTAAAGTTAGGGCAGGAGCAGATGTTTTTTTCTCCAGCTGGAGATTCCTGCCCCAGCCCACCTGTGACTGATTCAGTCTGTGGGGCAACTCCCTACCTCACCCAAGGAAATACAGCCAAGTTCATGACAACAACCTGCACTATTTGAACTGATCTCCTTTGTTGTGCCTGAGAAGAATTAGTGTGTGCATGTGTTAACAGCCTGAAGAGAGGTAGGGATGAGCAGCTGCTGCGAACCAGAATTGGCACCTCTGGATCCAGCAGAAAGCATCTGTCCTTGATCACAGGCCCCTAAAACAACCCCCTTCTCACAACACACAGTAGGAGGAATGTATTACCCCTCCCTTACTCTATAGACTAATGATTAAATCCCTCATCTCAGACTGGGGAGCCAGAGTTTTAATACACTTCCTGCATAGGGGAACGTGTGTTTACATACTTTGGATGTAATTTTTTCAGATTACTGGTCGTTTCAGAGAAGGATACTTTGTCCTTCCTTCTGTAATGAAATCTAAAGCAGGATAAGGAAACCCTTATCAACTAGTGAAATTCATGTCATGTAGAGCTTGGCATATTCACCCAGGATGGGAAAGATCAAGAGCCCAGGCCTTCTCCACCTCTCCAGTGAGCACTCAGTCTTTAACTGAAAAACATGTCTCTTCCTCTTGACTATCTCAAAATATGCCCTCAGACAGTGGCTGTTTGACACAGCTCTTTGTCAGAATGAACACCTCATCGTCCGCTTGCTGAGATAAGCACTCAAGCAGGGAAGGAAATTAACCACAGGATAATGCTGTAACCACAAAAGTGAAAAGGGTATTATGCTGTCTGGTCTCACTTCAAATGAAGGGCAGAAATTAAGATTTGATCTGAGTCTGCTGCCTGGATTAGGCCAGCCAGCCAGAACGATGTTTAATTTATATACCTCAAATATGTTTGAAACCTAAGCTAAAGATGCTCACGTGATTATATTTTGGCAACTCCAGGGTATGAACATTTGCAAACACTTAGACGTAGAAGAAATTTAAATGATAGAATCTTCAGTATTTCTAATAACCTCTGCAGAGTTAAGTGACAGCCAAGTAGGCATTTCAAGGTTATATATTTTAGACATAGCAAACTCAAAAGGCACCCAGATACATGAATCTATTTTGTATATCAAGCATAAAATCCAGAGCCTAAAGCATGGTTTCACCCTCTCAGAGGACAGTGGTTGTATGACAGCTACCTTCTAGCACATGGTTTCAGGGAGGTCAGGAGTAAGGAGAGATCTGGGAGACCTCACTGATGCAGTCCATCCCGCAGGAACACTGGTGGCACAGCTTCTGTCTGCCTTGGTCCTTTCCCTTTTCACAGCCAGCACTTAAAGTTGCAGTGACCAATGCCATCCCACCCTTCAGAACGGGGGGTTGTGTGCAAGCAGCTTGTTTACTAAACCTCCAGTCCCAGCTTACTTTCTGTTGCCAAGAGTTTGGGGCCTGTTTTCCACCAGCATTCATTAAGTTATCATGCAGTGTGCCAAGTTTCCATCAGCCCAGCAAAAACTTTCTCAGTTCCAAACCCTGTTTTCCCAATGGCAGTGCTCTATGCTGTAGTCTTTCTGAGCTGTCTTGGCCAGAGAAATTTGTTTATGCAGTTAAATTTTCCTAAGAAGCTGAGGGGAGCATACACACTTTAATAAGGCAGAAGATTATAGTAGCCAGTGGGGCTGGTGCTTTCTAAAATCAAAACAGTGGGGAGAGGGAAGCAGAGGGGGAACTCCCAGATATAAAAACACAGCCACATTAAGAAAAAAAAAAACCCCAAAACAAACCTGTAAACATATATATAATTTTGTTCAGAGATGCCCAAACCTTCCAGTCCTATAAATCCAAATCCTAATCCTAACACTGTGATCCTGAAATTGGTTTGCTTTTCATGAGAATCAGTGAACCAAACCTCTTCAGGTCTTACTAGAGATGAAACAGGAATGAGTGGCAATAAATACAGCAAATACAAATCTTGCCTGGCTGAAGACCTGAAACTTATTTTGGAGTACTTCAATCCTTCTCATCATATTGTGTGGGCAGGCAGGTATCCAACTCCCAGTACAATTAAGTGAGTCCTTAATTTCTGTCCACTGAAGTAAACACAGGTAAAGATATTGATTCAGCTGGGTTCTTAGCTTGCGTTGGTCTCCAGATTGCAATTACAGATGTGACTGTAATGACTAACAGCTTTACTAGTACTTGGTTGTTTAATTCATGAAAGAAAAACCGCTCTGTGGCTGTTCAGTGAGACAAGCTGTTGTAAACAAAGCAGAATTTAATGGTTGTTTTCACTACGCAGAGGAGATCTAGAAATCTGCATCCCGCTCTGAATTACACAGCACACGTAAAGACATATCTGTGTTTCTGCAAAGAGAGCTGGAATCCCCTTATCAAATAGGGAGAGCAAACATTTGAGATGGTCTCAACAACAGAGTAATGAGAAATGATCAGTGTGACACAGAGTTTGAAAAACCTTGCAAAAGGGATGTGGTGAACTGCAGAATAGGAAATCTCACGTTCACATTAGGAAAACTAGCAGAAAAACAATATCCCATCATCAATCAAAAAAGAAACATTTTACAATTGGGAAGAGTGGACACTACTTCTGCACAAGGATTTTACACCTCAGAAATTTACCAGACGTTTTGTATGGCGTTCAACAGCAGCCAGATTTGGGAAATACAGGTTATGTAGGGAGTGTAGATTTTCAAACAATTTTACAGCATTTGTCTCCAAGAACTAAGTTGGCATCATAGCATGCAATATCCCTTCAAAACCTGAGATCTGATCACAGACAGAAGCAAAGAGTAGAAATAACCAGCTGATTTTAAAGGAAAAGCAGATCACCAGGATCTGTGCAGAGGCTTGTGTTGTTTGCTATAATAATTATTGATATAAAAAAGGAAGAAGACTGTAAGGCAATGACATTTATTGGTAATTCAGGGTTTTAAAAATGAATATTCATGTTACTAGCTGGGTAATGAACTGTCAGGGGAAATGTAATATAAATAAATGCAGGACCAAACCCAGAACTATTCCTAACTGACTAGTTCTAATTAATCTATACAGCGGTGGGCTGTAAACTAAATATTACAACTACAGAAAAAGATCTTGGAGTTAGTGAGTAAGACTATAAAAATCTCAATGTCCAGTGGTGGTTACAAAGGTAAATAGAAAACATCTTAGAACAGAGAACAAAAGTGAAATCATCATTATGTTATTATTCTAAATATGTGATAGGTCATAAATTTGATTATGTTTTGCTGTTCTGATGACAAAAGAATACAGTGGCATAAGAACAGGCACAGAGGCAACAATTATAATCAAAAGTGCAAATTTTCTTCCTTATCAGCAGAGGTTAAGTAGACTAGAACTTTGAAAGAGTTTGGAAGAGAAAAGACTCAAAGGATTACACTAGAAGTCGCTAGTGATAATCATAAATGGGAGAAGATGAAGAGCATGTAATTATTCAGAATTTTATAGACAAAACTAAAGGGCAACAAATTAAGTTATCAGACACTAGTTTGGAAGCAAAAAGAGAGAGGTGTGTATTCCCTGCATGTAACTATTCAAGTCATAGTATTCACTATGAAGACTTGTACAGAGGCCAAAACCTGAAATGGTAAAAAGCAATAGAAAAAAATATAGGAAAACAATCCATGGTCTTAAATTACAAAGCTACAACTGGTAGGTTTGGACATCTATGGACTGCTGAAGGTTGGAGGAAAAGTCAGAAAGTATCACAGCATGATGCCTTTTCCTGTGGCATCCACTGCTCTCCCTGAGGAGAGACAAGGTGCTTCACTCTGGCCCGCTACTGGTTGTTCTAACATTATATGCTAAATGTATCATGCCAAATATCTGAGCTTCTGTTGGAATCCCATAAAAAATTATTTCCAGCTGCCAATAAACCCACAATCTGACATCACAAGAAATGCATCAAGTTGAACATTTTTCCTTTAACTTCTAATTCAGGCCACATTCAGATAAATTTATTTCCACTGAAGGCAGCTGGAATGCTTCTAGTGATTCCAATGCAAATGTTATAATTCTCCCTCTAGTATTTCTATGTCACATATGTCCACAATGCTTTAAATCATACTGAACATTTTGAAGATGTGAAGCATCATAACACTGTTTGCAGACACCATGACAATAATGAAAATTGTACCTATGTCACACCAAAAAGATGATTGGAATTGCTTTTAATTACATACAAATACCAAAATAGTTTTTTACAAGAGACTGAGCTTTGAATTGTGTGGTCAAATACGCATGGTCATTGATAACAGTGTGTCCTGGGTTCAGCAGCAGCAGGCATTTTTCTCCTTCTTAGTAGCTGGTGCAGTGCTGTGTCTTTGACTTTTGGTCTGGGAACAGCACTGATAACACCAATGTTTTTAGCTGCTGCTGAGTAATGTTTAGACTGACCAAGGACTTTCTGAGC
>WYDI02001107.1:0-26874 GCA_009867235.2 Psittacus erithacus
TCTCTCCCCTTGTTGTTTCCCTTATCATTATTATTATTGGTGGTAGCAGCAGTGGTTTGTGTTATACCTTAGTTACTTGACTGTTCTTATCTCTACCCGTGGGAGTTACATTCTTTCGATTCTCCTCCTCATCCCTCTGGGAGTAGGGAGGAGGAAGCAGGGGGAGTGAGCGAGTGCTGCATGGCTGAGTTGATGACTGGGCTTAAACCACAACACCCTTGTAGTCTGAAGGCCATTTTACAATCTTGGCTCCTATGTTTACAAATGTAATTTTTTTGCCTTCAAGACATAATTTTTAAGGTATTTAAGACCTTAGCGCAAGCCCAGAATATATTTAAACTCTGATAAACAAGTTGGCTGGCTGAAATGCAGTAAACTTGAACTTTGAGTGGCCTATTTTCTGCTATCAAAAAGGTTTCAGATCTAGTTAACATTCTTAAACGTTTCCCAGTTTAAAACTTAAGAAAACAATAAATGAAGAATTATATTTCAAAGTTGACAAATAATAAATTAAATATTTTACTTCATGTTTGTATGATAAATATTTACTACCAAGTGTTTGCATAAATACATTGTTCATTGACTTTACTTTTACCATGGTGGAACATTCTGTGGGAGCTCTGCCTTTGGCACACTAAATCATGATAGATCTCCTCCACTTCTAATAACATGAGGTACATTTTTAACAGGAAGGAGTTTTCCCTGTGTGAAGCCACACACTCAATTTACAATTTGACACAATCTTTTTATGCCATGCACCTGTCTCTCACATATAGACTGTAATACAATACATAATGTAGCTCTCCATACTTTTTTGGAGACATCTGACTTTGTAGTAACTAAAAAGAATGTGCGAATCTACAGTTTTAGACATACCAAAATAATTTGATTATTCATTAAATAAAGCTTACCCTGATAACATTGAACTATTTAGTGTTATGGGCATTAAAAGAAAAAAAAAAAAGAAAGTATAAAAATATTTTTAAAAGCTGATGGGATGTAAGCTACTTTTTTTGTCAATCAGAGAAATAATAAAATAACAAAGCATTTGGTTTTGTTTGGTTCTTAAAGTGAAGTACACATTTCATTCTTCCTTCAGTGTAATCATTACAGAGGAGTTGATAATAAGATACGGTATGAGCTTTAGTTTATTTTGGTATAGTCCTTATTAGTTAAAAACACTATCTACATGCAAGATCAATGCTATTCCTTGTTTTGCCCTTAGGAGATGCGCTGCTGCAGCCAGCCCTCATGGGAGGGGACAGCTCTGTGTCACTAGTCAGCAACACCTCCAGACCCAGAACATCCAAAAGGAGCCCAGACTATTCTTCCTCAGCTAGAACAGTTTACAATTTTAGACATCTACCAAGGAAGAGCAAAGCAGTTTATAAAGAGAGGTGGGAGAACCTCAAAGACTTCAGGAGGATACTCACCCAGCCCAAATTCAATAGCACTTCATGAATAAAGGGCTCAGATTAACAAATAAATACCTGTACATCCAACTTCATCTGTCTGAGCTTCAGGCCCCAGGACTTCCTTCGTTTCTTTTCCAGCTGAAATAGTACATTTCACAAAAAGAGAAATGAGTATTTAAAAAGAACCCAAAAAACACACAAAAAAGCCACACACACCTCAACAACTTAAATATCACAGAATCACAGAACAGTTTGGGTTTGAAGGGACCTTCAAAGGTCAGTTTATATTTGAGTTACTTCTTCAGCATTTTTTCCCATTTCTGTATTGTTTAGAAGGACTGCATTTAAACACGATGTTCTTTCAAAAATATGGATTGCACATTATTTCAGCAGAGTGCAATCAGTTGAACCACAAAGATATTCCATGATTACAGAAATGAAATCTTAAAAGGGAGCAACATTAAACACTAACCATAATTTTAAGAGAAAGACAGGGACAGTGTCAGTTTATTTCTCCAGCAAATAGAGTCAGCTACTTAAATAATCTTATCTACAAATGTAGATCTATGATACACTGGAATATCACTTCTGGAAACCAAAGTATCATAACCAAATATATGAAAAAATTTTTCCAATTGCAGTTTTTTGAAATGTGATTTTGAAAGTCTGCGAACAACTACCTAATGTGTTCTCTTTCTTATAAATCATCTAGGAAACACTTTGAGGCTGCAATTGCTTAAACAAACAAGAATGTTAAACACACACTCTCTAATTCAGATCAACTGTGTACTACAAAAATGTTTCATGTATCAATTCCAATATTCAGTACAAGTTTGCTGATACCAGATGTCCACAGAACTAACGCTGCGGAGCCTACCTGCCTCCAAAACTCTACCAGCTCCTGCTGAGCTGCTGCATTCAAGGATGCAGCATGGAAGTTTTAACTCACTATAGTTGTGGATTCAAATCAATAAATGGCCCAAGTTATTCCTAATTTATGTTTGTTGGGTCACCTGAACTGGGAAGTTCCTATTGGAAAGGACACTGATGCCATTCTGTCAGTGTTTAGGAAAGCTATGTTGGATTTTGAACCAATTATAATTTTGGCTCATGATACCACAGATTTGGTTCAGAATGCAATGCAAAATTTAAATCCAAAATTTAATTTCTTAAAACCAATCATGATACAAACCCACTATTTTAATTTAAAAAGGGTTTGTGATTTTTCTCAATTATGAAATAGGCTCCGTGGAAGAGGGGGAATATCAGTAAGTTATTCCTCATATAAATAAAAGTTATGCTTCCCAAGGGAATGTCAAGGAATTTATGACATTATAGATTAATCTCAGTGAAGTTGAAAACCATCTCAATTCTAATAATCAGAACCTCTGCTTGGTACTGTTTCTCTGTAATATCTAAGAGTAGGGTATAAGACAGGGAGGAACTCTTTTCCACAGGGAGTGATCTTCCTTAATGCTATAGGAATAATTAATAACTTGAGAAATGTTAATTAGAGCTCCATCTTCGTAGCTACGTATGGTCCACATAGGAAGACAACTTTGCAATTGTCCCTTCAGAAGGCCAATTACCATGTTGCAAATGCAGCTGCTGGAAAGCAACGGAAAGGGATATGAACAGATTTTAAACCGCTGTTCCACCAAGTAGAAGTCACAGCTCTGAATTCCAGAAGAAATTTGAGCTACCGGCTGAATGACAGCTTAATTACAGGTTTCCATGAATACCATCTGGGTCATGAATATCCATCTTGCCACCATCTCTAGATGTACCACATAATTCTAAAACATGTTCTTGGACTTCTGTATCTCATCATCGCTTATGAGCAGCTGTTTAGAGATACAGTGGGACTTCCCAGGGTTAAATACTAATGATTTTCAGATCACAGGCAGCAGTGTGTACTAGCAGCGAACATGCATGACACAATCACTGCCTCATAGGCTGACTGTAAAGATCTCTGCATGAGTAAGATACTGATGAAATTAAAACCACTAGCAAATGGAAATTTTGGTTGTAGGCAGAAAATCAGACTTCATTGAAATTTTCACTGCAGTGTTATCTTCAGAGAAGGGAACAAACTCGAAAGCCCATCAACAGTTTCTAATTTAAATTCTTTAGAGCTAATTTTCTGCTATGCATGTAGCAAGCACTATTTACAGCTTACAGTATTGCCTGGTTGTTTGCTTATGTGAGTAAAAACTTGATCAAAAAGATGCCACACTTGTTTAGCCTTCCTCCTAAATGAAATTAATAAAGACTAGTACAGCAATCTTCCTCAGCAACCCACCACACCACACAGAAAGAATACAATCCATCTTACAGCACATAGGCTCAACCTAAAATTTTATGAGTTAAAGGAATTTTTGAGTTCCAGGAAGAACTTAAACATAAACATAACTTCCTTAATTTGTAAAGGTTATTTCAAGGTCTAGACAATTTTTTGACATTTTTGATTTTTCAAAGGTATCTTATTTCCAGGTCTTAAGATCTCTAGAATTGCTAAATACTTACAATACATAATAATGATTTTAAAATGCATTAACGTAATAAGTCTGTAACTTTAGCCCTTGCTTAAAACAAAACGCCAAATACCTGTAGTGTAGGTTTTACTTCAAACTAAAGAAAAAAAGTCACATTACAGAATCATCGCACACATGAATGCTGGCGTACAGCCAAGAACTTGCACAAGATACATGTGATTCACTTTTTCAAACCCATTTCACCATTTCCGTTAGACCTCTTGAGATGCACACCTTATATTTAAAACACCTGTTCTGAAGGTCTTTTAGAAAGTCAGTTAGAATGACTGGAAATGGAAGGAAACTAATCTGATGAAGAAATGTTACGTGTGTTGTTTCTATTCTTGGGCATTTGTGAATGGAATAAATATGTAAAAAACTCATTCTGTCAGGTTCAGCTAAATCCAGGAACTTTCAGTGCTACTTTACTGATAAAACACAACTTACTAAAACTGCTGTAGTATGTTTTCTAAAACTAATTGCTAGCCCTGAAGATGGTATTAGTGTTGCACAGACATCTACACCAGTACCTTTCCCTGCATGAGAGAAATCATGTATTCTGTACTCCTCTCTTAGAAATCTTCAGATTTCTAAAATGCAACCAAGACTGATGATTTTCAGCTCACACCTTTTCTACTAGGAAAGCTATAATAAAGTAAAGAGTACTTTACCACAGCAAATCAAAGCTCCATAAAATCTAAGGTAGCCTTCATTTTTCTCATGTAGTCATCACCAGATTGCTACAAAAGAGGCTTCAGAATACATAATTTTTACAGAAGAAATTCACAGTAGTTTGAGCAAGCCTGTATGACAACTATTTAATCTTTTGTCTGTCTAAACACTAATGAAAGCCTGTCTTCATCAGCAATGACCAAGGCAGAGAAAACATTGCCTATATAGTGATTCTACAATCACAGTAGAATTTGGTTCAAATGCTGCATTTTAGAAAACTAATTTTAAAAGGTTAAAAATAGTACATTTGAAATAAGGAGTCAAAAAAGATGCCACGCCATGTCTAGAGCTCTGAAAAAACCCAGAAAGTTTTCTAAGGAAAGACACTGTGTCATGACTACCTCTGTGTAGGTACATTTCCAGTAAATTCAGTCCAAAGGGTCTTCATCCAGCACCTCTGTGAGGCAGTGCTGCTCTTCACTCCCTATTTCAGGTTTCCTACACTTACGCTTGAAGGGTTCAAGAAACAGTCTACACACAGCCCATTTTTATGTAACTGCAATTCCTGATAGATACAGCCTGCAGTAGAGCAAAGATATTACAAGAACTAAGAAAATTACCTACCTAATAATTTAGCTCCAAAATACTCATTTCCCTGCACAGCATACCTTGGCAATAGCAGCTATGTAAAAACAGGCTGAGCTGATGCTATTCTTTGAACTCTCAGCTGCAATCTCTCAGCTGGATTGCAGTTAGGGACCATCTGACTGCTTTCTGTTTATTTAGACGTGAGGTCATGCAATTGATCTTAAGCCCCCAGTTTTAACGAGGTAGATGCTAAAGAACTGTGGCTTGAGATCAGATACAAACAAGGATATGACAGAAAATATTCTTTATCTTTCAGGGAACTAAGGCCAAATTCCACAATAATTTCCACTAATTTATGCATTTATCCCAATTTGGCTCAAATGTAATCATGCTGTGTGATATTATGAAACTCAGGATCTGATTCCACAGTAAAAAAGGCCCATTTCCTGATTGCTTCAAATTTTCAGCTTCTAAAGCTGCTGCATAATATGTGAAATATTTACCTCCTTTTAGTGCTTTCAAAACATAGACTCATTATGAATAAGAGAGCAAATTCTAAACCTAATAATCTAAAACTTTTTTTTCCTACTATAATATTTTACAAAGAAAAAGGCAGAGGCAACTCACAAGGACAAACTCACATCTGAATATTACTGTTTCATGTTTTTGGCGTATGGCTTACTCTGTAAGTTGAGCAAACCCTGAACCTTGCCGGGAGCTATGGCAGAGACCTGCCATAAGAAAAATGAAAAGCAAGTGACTAGTCTCTGATCACCCTTGAGAATCTACATTTGAAGCTCCTGCTTAACAATGCCAGTGGAACGAATGCGCCTTTGAATCTGCCTCAAATATTAAAAAAGAACATGAAATATATTACAATATACATATAAATATGTTAGAAAACCTCTTTTTTGACTGTGACTGTCACATGTTATTTCAGTGTCCTGGGTTCAGCTGTAGCAGTCATTTTTCTCCTTCTTAGTAGCTGTAAGGTGTAGTTCAGGGTTTTCAACTTTAGCCTGAGAACAATGTTGGTAACAAAGTGTCCAAAAAAAGTTCTAGTGACTCTTCACTTTAGAAACCTTTCTTTACATAGCATCATAAGTGAAAATGAGCATACCTTCATCTTCCCAGCCACTGTTTGTACTCCCTTCTCTTTCACTGTTTTCTGGTAATACTGTATGGTCTGTTGGCAAGTCATCTTCTGGCACACTAGCGTCACAGTCTGCTGCATCAGTTACACTTTCTTCTTCCACTATATGCAATTTATCTTCATCGTCTGAATCTGAGTTTGCTTCTACCACGTTATTATAATTGGTGACTGTAGACAGACAAAAAGCAAAATACTGATCAATATACTCCTCATTTACAGCATGGAGGTCCAAAACTTTCAGAACTGTGTCTTACTAGTGTTAAACATTTTGTTACAGATAGCTGTGCATAAAGAGAATAAGCTGTATATATATAGCAATCGCTGGGGTACAGAAGGCACAAAGCTGCAGGGAAACGACTGGCACTGAAGGCCAAGTGACCCCAGGCTGACCACACTCGAGATGGCAGCTCAATTGCTCTTGTCAGGTCCTGTGAAACAAGACCTTGTCTGCAGATACCCATGCCAGCTGGGCTCACCCAGTCCACTTTCTGGCTGGCTTTTTCTGTAACTGATGGGTCTATGAATCAAGGAGCAATAAATAGGAACAATAAGGAGATTTGACTCAAAAGGGCTAAAGTGCTCCTGATTCAAGCAAAAAGGCTCTTGCAGTTACACCCAAAGATCACACTAAAGACTCAACAGTATGAATGTGAAAGGAAAAATCTCAGAGGTGACTTAGAAAGGAAATCTTGCATAATATTTTCCCCAGCTACCAGGAAAAAGTAATAACTTTACATTTCAGCTTGGGGAACATACTGTGGGAGTCTTGTGGACAAAGGATTAGACAACGATATATGCTTCTGCCATATGGGAGCAGATTATTATTAAAATAGTCTTCATTTGTAAGCACAAAAGATCAGTTATAGCCATTTCAATTTAAACTGTAAGGATTACGTATTAGGAAAAAAAAATCACTGTCACAATCTGTTGAAATGTCTTGTTACTCACACTGAAAATAGACTATTAAACATTTATATCTATATGTGCATTACTTCTTCATTGTCACATTTGAATTTCTTACAGAAATGCTTCAAAATACAGTTCAAGACAGAGAATAAATCTATTGATGAATAAACTAACTAGACTTGTCACAGCTGCAGTACTCCTTCAGTGGTTATCAGAATTAGACCTGGGAGGCACATGATCATGCTACTTAATGATACCTGCATCTTGTCACTGATAGCACACGAGAAGCCAGACCAATTCTTTCATGTGAAATCCAGCCTATTAAGGTAGATAAATAGCAACCTAGACTCCTGCTTTTCTGAGGTTAGCTTTTTTTTTTTTTTAAGTAGATATCCGAGTAATTTAAAAATGCATTTAAGCAGAGCAAGTGAGTAACATTATAAACTGACACGCTACTATTTCATTTCCTTTCAATTCAGGAGAAAAATCTTTCATCTAGAACATGCACAAGCATGACAAAAGAGCATTCTGAATCTAAAACAATCATTCCATGTTTCCATATTTTATACAGACAGTGCTATTTAAAATATATAGTAACGCCCCACTATTCATGGTATTGACCTCTTCTAAGACAAGAAATTTAGGCAAATTGCCTGAATACTAGTATTTGATCCATTTCAATCAATACATTGATATTCACTTTATATTCTGTAACTAGTTTTGTGAAGTAAAAAAAGTACTGTACGGAATGCTGTAATGGTCTGTGAAAGAGAAGACATAGGTGTATTCCCTCACAAAAGCAGAAGAGATTTATGAATTTATTTGACTGAGAAATTGTAAATATAATTTTTTAAAACTGCAAGAAAAGACATAAAACAGGAAACTTTTATGGAAAAGTGAAAAAATTATTTTGGCCTGTTGTCTTAACTAGGTTTTACTGTGATGCTTATATGTAGAATATTATTAACACAAAACACCAACATACTTAACTTTGCCACACAGAAAGGAGATCAGTAAGAGCAGGGATCAAAATTTATAAGCAAATGTTCAGATTTCAGTACTGTAGATAACGAATCCTTGATTTTTAAAAAATAAATTCCTTGTTTTGCTTGGGAAATTAAGTGAAATACTTTATATTAGGTTTAGAGTGGTTTCCATGGAAAATTAAAATATAATTAGAAAGTTTGTCCTGAAGAATTACACTTACAGAAAAAAACAGTATCTTCTTTTCCTTATTACCTATTTTTTTTTAATTTTAAATATAATCTACTTACTATGGCTCTATTTACCTTGAAACTTGTTCATAAATTCTCACTATGCTCACTCACGTGCCAGCTCTGCAAAACCTAAAATACCACCTTCTCCATAAAATGTAAGGAACAAATGGTCTTTGGGATTTAAGTTCCTTCCACAAAAGAGCAGTTTTCAACAAGACAACACAATAAAATCAGCAAGAAATCTGGTTCTAACATTCTGGTTTTCCTCTTACAAAGAGCTTTGGGGGAAATAAAATGTATCTAAAAGGTCCTGGCACACTCAAGATGGCCGCTCAACCCACACACCAGACGCAGCTGAAAGTCAAGTACTTAAACCAACAGAAACATCCATCTATCTATGCGCAACTCTAAATGATTACATGCTGTTTTCCCTCTACAGGATTCTTGCCTCATCTCGTACAGTGATGGCAAATACGCACGGAACACTCAGTTTTATGGAGTGAACTGAGTATTTGTAGCAGCCTGCCTCATTTTTTCAGATTGCAAAGTGATTGCTCATTCTCTTTAACCCCACCAGCCAGCAGTGTTCCCAAAGCCTCACTTATAGGATGTTAGCCAAACTGGGACTCCTTATTATATATTATACTTTATATCTTATATTTTATACATTCATTATACATAAATATATATTTATTATATATTATACAATATAGTATAACTACATCTAATATAATCATATGATTATATATATTTTCCCTACATGGCATTCAGTAGGAATGCTTCAAAACACATGATTAACTGGACTGTGGTAGGTTGATGGTTTATCTCCATTTAACAGAACAGAAACTGGCTACTTAAAAACCAGAGGATTCTTTTGGCAATCCTGGCATTGCCACGTCAGTGTAAGATGCTTTGTGCCTTTCTTCTCAGAGGACTTTGAATTTATACAGCATTTCATTTATTTCAAGCACGCTTTTGTTCATTCCAATGCAGCTGTGCCCAGGTACCTTGGACTGCGTGCAACAGCAACTATGTACACAGAGATCACCTCCAAAATAAGTGACCTTCTAATATCACATAAAAACTCCTTAAAAGAGAGAGAATAAAATCCAGTCTTTCAATGGAACTTTCAAATGCCTTAGAGAGCGTGGTTTTGATTCCTGCAGCTCTCTACTAAAATTACTACACTTTCTAGCAATTAAGGGAAGGGTTCTGGAGGCAACAGCTTCCTTTAATAAACATCCCTGATTCATTCTCTGGGCACCATTCCTCCTGTGAAAAATTATGTGATCACATAATTAAAGATCTTATCATTATGCACACATGCAAGGGACAAATTAAAACAGTTTGAACAATCTTCATTCTGACACTTTCCAACTTTTTTTAAACACTTGACTTTCAAAGTCAAGTGTTTGATTTCAAAGAATGTATTATTCTTTAATAGAAATGATGGCTAAAAAACCAATCAAGCCCTGCAATTTACTGTATTTGTAACTAATTAAAATTAAAAACCAATTACATGGTACCATACTGATGCCTGAATGGCTGCAAAGCTTAGCTTTAGCAATGCAGATCTGCTCTTGGTGCCTTACAAACTAAGAGGTGGCAATAGCAGGCTGCTGCCTTCATTTGCTTCAGACATGCTTTAACTACATGTTTCACAGCTCTTTGTAGACATTAAAGAAACCTTGAAACAATGGCACCTGGGATCCAACTCCAGAGGTAAACATCCTCCCCTTCTCCCTTCTCCAGTTCAATCGTAGAGCCAAATTAAGAGCTTCCCTATCCGCTCATCATTTTGGGTGTTTTCTCCTCTGGCCTTGATGTTTCCTGAGAATAGCCACAACTGAAAGAAGAGGACAGCAAAGTTCATGAGCCTCAGTTGATGCCTGGCGCTACAGTAACTGCTTAAGTTGGGAGCAATAAATTTAATTAAATCTTTTTGGCTAGAATTGAAATACATTCAGTATAAAAGCCGTACGGAGAGGCTTAAAGCCTCCGAAAGAAATTCAATTGAATATACATAATGATGACTTCAAAGGACTTCTAATTTGGCCAAATATTCCAGAAAATAAAAAACACATGCAAAACCTTGCTTACAAGAGCAGTTACAGCTTTCTGCTGAAGTAACTACAAATATTTTAAACTTCAGTAATATCTACTTTTAGTTAATATCATTTAAAAGTAGCGACTACCAAAGCAAAATAATTCAGCCTGGATCACATAAAACTGGCACAAATAGCACTCAATGCCTCCAAGATGAGACACTGCCCTGTGAAAAGCAATGATGGCAAGAAAGGTTATGTTGCCATCGGCCACTACTGCTCCAGGAATGGCCATCAGCAGCAGGGAAGAAGCAGACTACTGAAGGGAATCTTATCTTCACTGTAAAAGCTAAATCTGACTCAGATAATAAACCATGGCTGTAAGCCATGTTCAGCAGACAAGCATATGTGATGTGTAACAGATATACAGGCCTATTCTGCCCATCGCATTGCATGTAACCTTGGCATAAAATTATACATTAAACAGTTTCATTATTAATTTTGGCTGTACTTTTACAGATAAATAGAAAATGACCCATTTTCAACATATATATTACAAATGACACTGAAGAGTAAATATTTATTCAATAAAAATAATTTTCTATCATTATTAATATCTTTTGAAGTACAAGATGAAATATATTAAAAAGTAATACATGCAAAACATATATTATGAACCATAACTACTTCTTTCCCTGTTGATCACTTTCTTGCTACAGTAGCCTGATTTCTAAACAATGAGCATGTGTAGCTGAAGCTTTCATTGCTTTAAAAGTAAATAACTGCAAAATAAATTGCAGAAAAACAGCTTTGCTTTCTTGATTTTTACTGTTCTAAATACAGAGAAGGTGTATCATGTTGCACAATTCTAATTAAAAAAGAAATATGTTCAAATGGAATTAGTGATTAAAGAGCTAAACCAGAGAAACATATTATTTTACTAGTTGCATACAGCTAGAAAACAACAATACATATGTCCGGTCAAATTCAAACATGGTATTAAAAGGAAAAGAATCTTTCATTCTTTGATTTAAAACCAGTGAATCCAGGAAATTTAAGGTGAACACTAATGCTGCTTTGATGAAAGACTGTAAGACTCACTGTTTCCATAGTATATATTGTAATAGGAGATTCCCCAGAAAGGTGAGTGACCTTGGTGGCAATAGAAGGAAAACTCAAAAAACTGGCAGCAGAACCCACTCACTGCTTCCCCACCCAGATCTGCTCTCAGAATCATTAGATGACATGAAAGACAACATTTCCAACATGAAGAATGACCCAATCAAGTTCATATCACTCAAATTCTGATAAGAATTTACTCGTCTCAACAAGATAAAAAAAAAATTTGTGGTGGAATATATATCAGAATAATTTGAGATCAGGTGGCAACAGCACAGAACTGCGCTAAAAGAGGACAGGCTTCAACAGAACTAATCTGTAATCTCTAACATGTATTACCAGGATCTGGAAGTATACAGAGGTAAGAATGCTTTGAACCTGACCTGTTAGAATCTTTTCAATTCCTGCCAGTAGTCACTGTCTTTTACTTACAGTCTGGTCCAACACTCTTACTACCCATCTCTTTCATATATTTCCATACTTAATCCAAAATCCTACCTATTTCCACTGAAAAAAACCCAAACCAATTTTTAGGAATTTTGAGTTAACAGAAGCATCCTTGAATTTTTTAAGGCATTGGACACGTCACCAACACATTAGAGTTGTGTGGGCTCGGTATCTCAACACTGAAAAGACTGGAGATCTAGAACAGGTGTGAGGGATTCTGATCTTTCAGAAATCGTATTTCTAGAAGCTATTCCAAATTCTAATGGAAGAACTTGAAAGCTTATTCATTAATACTGTTAGAAAAGAAACCTTTGATTATATAAACTGGGACAACTCCTGTACTCTGTTAAGTGCTATCTAGGTTCATGGAATTCTGCTCTGACAGCCTACAATCATCTCTTGGAAACCATTCACTCTCTGTCAGATCAACTGAAAGTCTGCATCTATGTATTATTTTGCTCTGGTCTTCAAGATATTTTAAGCAAAATATATTGCAAAGGCAGAAACCTGATAATTTATTGCTCAGTATTTTATAGTTAGATTTTAGGTCATACTATTAATTTAATTACTACTCCTGAATGAAATGCCTTACTTGTGCCTCTCCACTGGAAAGCTGCTTTACTAAAGTCAGACCTTTATGCTACTTTCATATTTTTTCTCCCAATTTAATATCTACACTTGAAATTAGTAAGTAGCTTCCATGCAATAATACACACACAATCATGTTAGCATTTGAAGTAGAAACACAGGGAAGAGCTAAATGAAAGGGATAGCCACCAGCACTACAGAGTGGAGTGGAGGTAGTAGAAAACATTGCATCAGGTAGCTTGTTGAACTCAGTAAAGGATACACTACAATGAGATCTCTTTATGTGGAAAGTGTGAAGAAACTGTATTACTCTTTAAATTAAATCATTCCAGAAAAAAAAACCCAAACAACTGAAACAACTTCCACCAGAGATTAGTTTCTGAAATAATCATTTTAAATTTAATCTTAAAACATATTTGTAATTTTCAGAGGAATAATTCTGTTTTTAAGAACAGTGTATGTGCTATAACTGTGGAAAACAGAACTATATTCTATATATAAAAGATTAACTTACTGTTTATTTAGACATACGCACATGAGTGTGCTAACACGGGAAAAGGGGAACTGGATTCAGTCCTTCCTCTGCCTGAAGGGATCAAACTTACATCTCAGAAATGTGTTTATATAAATACATGAATAGTTGCAAAAATGTAAGTCTAAATATTTACATGCACCAAGCACATCACTGATAATTTTGTTTAACTAATAAAAATCTCTTTCAAAATGTTTTCGTACCTCTTAACTGAATACTAATGTCTACTCAGATGCAGCTTGACACAAACTGATGGAATATTCCGACACAATAAAACCCATAAAAATTCAAGAATCCTAATACGCACTAAGGTATAGAAATCAACTCAATACACACACACTGGATTCTGGTCTTCTGGTCCACTCAAAGAAACTTGGAGTTTAAAATAGATGCTTTGCAAATGGACAGCATTCTAAAATGTGCTCATTTTAAATGTGCTCACAATGTACCGAATGTGACACAGAATGTCTGACTTGGCTTACACAACACGCATTAAAATCAATAGTGCAAATACAAATTTTCAGAATTTGACACTAAAACCAATCCTCAAAGTTGACTATTTTTTTTATCGATACAGCAATGTCTGGAACAAAGCTTGATGATCTAAGTCAGGACCAGTTCCCCAGCACGAGGGTAATGGCTACAGCTCTAGCACTAGACTCTGAGATGACATAAACGATACTTGGAGCAAATATCACAGCCACAGTGTTTTAATTGTACTTAGGTAATTCCCAAGATTGTAGATGACAAGCTCAATTTGGGGCACTGGTTTCACACGCATGGCAGGGGAGTTGGAACTAGATGATCTTAAGGTCCTTTCCAACCCTAACTATTCTATAATTCTATGATTCTATGATTACAAAGCATCACTACAACTAATACAGGAAGTCCTCTCAACAAGCGGTCTTAGTACAGGTCACCAACTGAGAGCTCTTAAGGTAGCTCACATGGCCTTTAGTTTTAACTGTCCGTAACCTGAGCAATAAAATCACAGCAGTTGTCCGCTAGGATCTACATAAGCCTTTCCTAAAAGCACTGTACCCCAAATACATGTAACTTTGAGTGGCTTTCCAGATGCTGGAACAGTGCACTAAAAGTGCTACACATTAAAAATCTGCACAACTTATAAGGGCAGGAAGCAGCTTTAAAAACAACTCTCATGCTTATATGAGAATTTGGTTGCATGTAGAATTGACACGAGTCTGTACATGAGAAGTAGAGAATACATAGATTACTATTTCACGTACGTAGTCTTGGTCCCATAATAAGTTTAAAATACAGGAAAACATATGCTTATGTATTTATAGATAAATATACATACTTACATATGTATTTTCAGGTTTGATAGCCTACAACTATATTTGGAAATGCATACCTATATCATCATACAAAAAAAATTGATTTTGAAATATTTCTCTTATTAGCGCTATTTCAGAAAAGTAACCTAAGAAAAGCAATTTTCACCATGCTGCTTTGAGAATTCTCATTACTCTGCAGCTCTTCTGTGCTAAAAATGAAGCTTTAAAGCTTTGCAAAATGAAAGCTTTCAGTCTTTCAGCAAGACAGAGGGACTTGCAATGATAATTTCTCTACTGGATTTGCAAATTATGACCCTTTTTCTAATGAAAAAGCTAACTATCATCAAAATATTCTCTCCCTCTAGACTCTGGATTGATGTAAATTCTACATGCAAATACAGAAACTGTCAGTGGCAGCATAATTTGAAAAATGGTATTATTATAAGGTGCTTATAGGTTTGGAACTACTAAAAATAGTACCATAAGAAAAAAATTAACATTTAGGAACAAGACAGCCAAAGGTATATGAGAAAATTAACTGTACTCTTTACCTGTTATCACCATTTACAAGCCAAGGTTGCAGAGCTTTCTACAAATGAGAACTTAACTCTGTGTAATTCCATATCAAATGCTTCTGTCAGGAGGTTTTACAGAAGTGTGAAGTAACTTTAATACTTTAAAGAAGTATTCACAAAAACTTACAGTGAATAGAAAGAACCATATCCCTTCCTCCAGCATTTTTTTTTTCTTAATCTACTAAAGAAAAAAAAAAAG
Organism: Psittacus erithacus; assembly: GCA_009867235.2. Classification (NCBI taxonomy): domain Eukaryota; kingdom Metazoa; phylum Chordata; class Aves; order Psittaciformes; family Psittacidae; genus Psittacus; species Psittacus erithacus. The sequence goes on from WYDI02001107.1 coordinate 15,289, forward strand.
AAGTCAATAATTTCATTGACGCTTTTAACATTCGTCAGGGGAGAAATCATACCTTGGTTCATCTTCTCTCAGTTCCCCATTTTACATGTGTCCCTAAGGCAGCCTCACAAAATACAGTTCATTCATTATAGATGACAAAACCTCTCCTATTCAACATGGAAGTTTTTACAAGTATTTATATTTGTGAATGCATGTGGACAAAATAAGTGTCAATCAGAAGGTAGGGACAGCTACATAACATGCAGGCAGGAACTTGTGACTGAATCTTCTGCTCTGTGCTCATTTTTGTCTTTCTAGAGAATACACATAATTTTTCCATATAACTATAATGACATAAAAAATAAAGTCCTGATTTTTATGATAAAAAAAAGAAAAAAATTCTGAATTTTCAAAGAATATCCTGTGGGGATTAATCCTGGTTAGACTGCAATGATCTAGTAATTTTCTGCTCCAAATTAAATAGGCAAAAAGTAGAAACCTTTTCCTCATGTCCTATTTCATCCCAGGTAATTTTGCATTTCTGCCACCAGGATTACTTTTATAGTTTATCATTTTACTCAGAAGACTGGAAAAACCAATCTACACATCTGACTAGTGTCCCTGACAGCCAAGTACAGTCTGACAGCTGCGATGGTGTACTGCCTCTGAGACAACTGAGTGTGGTGATCATTAAAATTAAGCATAAGATATATAAATATCTGAGAAGCCTTCATCTTTTAGTACCTCCAATTACTGAATAACTGGAAACAGTAAACTAAACTGAGAAAAGACTAAGAGGAAGAAGTATTTCCATGGGTTACATAGTCTATCTCACTCTTAAAAAATTATGTATCCACTGGTGACTGTATCACTCTCCTGTACCTTTAAAACACTCTATGATGGGCACATTGTTTCTACACAGTTCCTACTGCAGATACTTGACACTTTTTTCCATTATAAAAATTCTCATACATAAAAAAAAGTTAGCTAATAGAAGTATTTAAAAGATTTACAAGATTATTAATTACTTTCTTGGAGACATATTTTTAAATATAGATCACTTATTACTAAAAAAAAATTAAAAATTAACCCCTGCACACAGATAAATGTCACCACGTTAAAGATGAGCCACAGAATATTGTTTCATCATTAACTGGTACTAGGTACCAATGGATACTGGTAGTAGGTACCAATGGGTACAAACAATCTGGGAGAATGTGGACCATAAGAGGAATTTGCAGCAAGATGGAGGTACTCACTGTAAGATATATACAGGCATAAACCACATACACCAGAGTAGCATACTCCAAAATTACAAATTCCCTCATACAGACCAACTTGTTTAAAAAGCACGATATCCTTTTTCTATTCATAACTGTAGCATAAATTCATCACAACTGTAACGCAGTTGCTTTAGATTTATCCTCATTAAAGAATTAACCTGAACTACAGTTTGATAGTTATCTTAATCCATACTCAAAAACTTGACAGCCATGTTTTAGCATTCTACGTAAAAACTCAGGTTAGTACAAATTACCAACTGTATCCAAAATCACTCCATGATGCTAAGTCAACCACCATGTGACATAACTGCACTCCTGTGGCACGCTTGCACATAATCCACTCTTACGGAGCATTATCCACTTGTACCTGAATTGGCCTGAAACTTGTGTATTCATTCAGGTACCATTAGGCCAAGTTAATTCCTCAGGAAGACCCAGCTGACATGTTTATAGAAATGTATATTATATATTTAATAATACTGGTGATTTTACAACATTATAAGCTAGGTTTATAAATAGTGATTATTTATTTAATAGACAATAAAAATACAGGAGTACCAGTTTGGCTTATAAAGTCCTGAGATCCTCTTAGAAACAAGGCAGAGGAATGACACTCCAAGTGCCACATTTTGAATACAAGAGTAGCCTATTACAGTAATTCTTTCTTGCCCCCGAAGTATTATGACTGTCATAAGCTGCCATTAGAAAAGTCTTCACCATTAAGAAAGTATATTCAAGGTAGAGATATCATCATAATGAATCACATGCCTTCTGAAGCCCTGACATTTTTCTTTCCTCATTCCTAAGTCAACAGAGCAATAAATTACACAACTTCAAATAGATGTTGCATAAATATGATCTAAATTAAGAATTTGTCAAAATAATTTATTTAGAAAATATATTCTTTTCATTTCATATATCACAGTATTTTTTCTTAACCTCTAAATAATCTCTTAAATATACCTCTTGAAAGAGAGCCAGTTTGTCAAATGCATAAAGGTGGCTATCTATTCTGCCTACAGATTTATACACTGGCATGAAAGTAACTCCCCATGCTGTCTCCTGCTTATGACAAAGGACCAGGGACTTCTTTTATTTTATTATTAATTTGTCTTTTAAGTCGAGCAACTATATTTTGGTTTCATTCAGATTTCACACAGTAACAGAAGAGCATTTTTAATGGTGAATTAGGTTTCAGTTTTCAAAAATATGGGTCCTGACTTCTGAATTCAGGGCAGCAAATTTTTAGAGATTATATGTTATTATCATGACAGATTGTTATATCAAGTACCCCAAATTCACTTTTCTGGAAAATAAAGATTACAAAAAGATGTTAGAATACCAAAGTGTATTCAAACACACTTTTAGCATGTAATCTGGATGATCTGGTTTGCTTCATGTAGCTTTGCATCTTGAATAACACGAGGTTATTACACATACTCATATATGACACACACATAATGTTCTGCATTTATATTTACAGCTAATCAAACAAAACATGACAGTAGAAAATTTCTGTCTGGGAGTGGTATGGCAAGTTTCAAGTCTCTTCAACTTTAAATTATCTACTCTATTTTTACAATGCTCATTTTTGCATTACAATTTTTTCACATTACTGATTTTCAATTATTTTAAAATATTGAACCACTGACAATGTATATAATTTATTTGTGCGAAGTGGGAAATAAAGCACCACCTAAATTCTAAGTGTTTCTTGTTAATTTTGAAAGACAGCCAGCAGTTATCATTCCCAGAAACCTACGACAGTGTAGCAGCATGAATAAAGAGACGATAAAAAATGCAATGGATTTACAGCATTTTACTGGATTTCAAGGGTAGACATTCCCTGGTGTTCGATTTAAACAGGTGGACGCATGAGATTATGAAAGGTTTTGTTTATCCTGTTTAAATGGCAGTACAAAGCTTAAGAAATAGTTTAATTTTCAAAAGATGCATTCCATAAGGATGATATACACTGCTAAAACAACTTTAGGAAATTATATGATAGTGAATTTTTACTCATTCAAATAAAATGTTGTATATTTATACAAATTGGAATGAAACCTAATGGATATTTCTGACATCATACTAAGGAAATAAACACATTTTGCCACACTAACCTCTTCGCTTCAAAAGGCTGTGAACCTAGTGCACAGCACACATTTTACCAATATCTTTATAAGATCGAGTAATTTATGATAGATGATTTGCAAGGGCAGGGTTGTTGACTTCTGTAAAACTGTAATCTGGATTTGCACTGTTCCGTTCCTGCACAAAAATTGTTCATATATAGTTACTGAATCTCCCCAAGAAGGCAATTATACCTAGATTTTTGGATCAAGAACTGGATAAACCAGCTTTTCATCACCCATGTTGAAGCATTACCCTGATCTAGGCATTAAAATATTTCACAGATATAGTGAAGCACATGCTTCAAAAGAAGTCAGGTTCACAAAGAAGGTATGAGAAGAGATCCACAAGCATCTAGGATCACACAGCCATGCTGACTCTGACACTACAGCTGCTCCCCATCAGAGATGAAGATTCAAAAGCATCATTAAGAAAGTGCTGCAAGAATGAAGAAGAAAACATACAAGCGCCTCTTGTTGAAATATGGACTCACAAATGCACTCTAACACAAAGAAATATTAAATTTAGGTACTAGCTTAAACTAAAAAACCAAGCTCCTTCACTTCTCAACACAAACTACTTAAATTAACTAGCAAGCCAGTCAAACCACTTTGGACTGTTTTCCTTAAAACGTGAAATAATATCCTGAGAAACCAGCACCACTAGCCTTGAAGAATGATAGCCTATCTATCAAAAAAGCCTTAATGAATAAGAAAATATCTTGCTAAGCCTGGAACTTCTGAGCAGATGTAAAATGATGACATGATACTATCTCTGTCTGAACTTCTGTAGAAGAAAATGCTATTACTAGGAAGAAAGATATCTTCAAAAGCTAATTGACTACTGAAAATACTGAGCGTACACATGATCCCTAGTAAAGTATTTTTTGAACCACTCATCTTATTCAATATGTAAATAATGAAAAAAGCATGCCACAGGAGAACATGCAATTCTGCTTAAATACTGCTAATACTTGAACACCTGCCTGGACTCTTCATCACCACTTGCGCCCAAGTTAAGGTACCCTTCCCCTTTAACAGCTATATGCATCTATAGATAGAATAACACACATTTTCACATAGACTTTGATGGTCTGTCAATGAATATGAGCTTGAAATCTGACAAGTTCAATTCTTTGAGACTAAGCATTATATGACTGAACTGAAGACAAATGGAGCTTGCTCAGAAGACCATGGGCTCCCTGTTCTGCTGTCCTGAAGGTCAGCAGCACACACTAGGTAGGGCTCCCACTCTTCCCAGCTTCCTCTCCTGAGTATTAAGTCACTTTCCGAATGTCAACCCTTGCCTTTAAGCCTTATATTACACTGATTCCAGCTCAGTCTCATATTTCTGAATCCTACCAGCAACTGAAACTCGTATCAACTACTGAAAATTTGTTGATTAATCAGCAATTAATCAACAAAATTTGTTCAAAATTAATCAACAAAATTTGCTGATTAATCAACAGTTTAGGAAAAAATCTGCTTCCCTCCAGAGAGGTGTGGAATTCACAAACAAACCCATATAGAAAGAAGGAAGCTACAATTGACACAAGGGCAAGAATTTCCAATGTTTATATCTAATTTGACCTAATTTAAATAATTTATCTAGTTTAAAGAAGCAATAGCCAAGAAGGCATTTTTCCAATCAGAAGAGAAATAGCTTTCCTTATTAAACAAAACTACAGCATTTGGTTCTGTAATGTGACCGAGTTTCAGAGAAAGACATTTCTGTCCATCAACTTCTGCTGGGCCTCTGGAGCAGCTCTCTCCACTGCTTTGCTTCAGTCTCACATTTGTTTCTTTATATATTCCAAAGTGAATTATACCTTAAACTAGTTCAGATTTTCTCATCACAAAAAAAACCAAACACAGGCAAAAATATTTCTAATCTTTCATTAGTTTGTTGCTGCCTTCCCCTCTCCCCCCATATAAAAGAGAGACTGAAGATTATCTAAAATTATGTGGAGGAGCAAATGAAGTGTTGGCACAACACGTTACAAGTGAGAAATGAGCTTTTTGACATTCTTCAGTTAGTGTAACATTACTGTAACATGAGCTGAATGAATAGTAGCTAATAAGCTAATGCTAAACCCTTTCTTAAATATTCATAATTACTTTTTATAGTACGCAGCTACACGATACACTGAATTTCCAAGAAAGCATGCACTCATGTTTGTACAGGATCAACACATGGCACAGTGAAGCTTGTAAAAGGTTCCAAACAAATCAATACTCTAAAAAGAGTCTTTCAAATGAAGATGATTTAAAATATCTTTTAAGACAGTTGTGAGATTTTAGCTATGATACTGGACTTTATAGCAGGTATGTTCCAAGACTAGTTAATTCTGATAAATAACTGTATTTAATTTAGTCCAACACCTCCAAATTCTCACTGTCTACACAAGGATGAAGTTAAACATTTTGAGACTTTAATTTAAAAGAGCTTAGCTGGTCTATTTGACATTGAATTCATATGTAAGGTTAATGAACAGCAATGAAGACTCTAACAAAGGATCAGTGATGGAGTTGCTTAAATAGAGGCCAGTTTCCAAAAAAGGAGAAAATATCCAACCCTGTTACTTATTCGCACAAATGACCTGACTTGCATTACAGGCATTCTTGAATTTAATTTTGCCAGCCTTTCATAAATGAATGGAAAAGACCTTAAAAAAGCAATAGAGACATGCTTGATAACAGATGAATACTGAGGAGGACAGTGAGAAACATCTGTCAGTCACTTCAAGACAGAGACTTGCTCTTTGTCAAGGTTGCTACAAAACCAGCTGAGCACTGACAAACCATGACGGGACTGCTTGGCTTAAAAAAAAGTATGTTTTGTTTAGGAGGTAAATGACTTTCCAGCTTACTGTATCTGATCTCGTACAAAGGGACAGGACTTCTAAAAAGGGAGAAAAGCTTTTGACTGTCTTGGGAATTGCTTTATACTGCTTCACAGCCAGTCTCTCAGAAATTTCTCAAGAGCTACCTGGTTAAATTTACAAGCTAGAAAAATATTGAAGACAGAAAAGGCACAGTGTTACCTGCAGCTATTTTAACGTATGTAATCCTTTAATTCCATATGCAGCATTTCTACAAGAGATTTTAGTTTTTAAGAATCTTATTTGCTCTATCAGTCAGTCCAACTGCAATTCACTGACACAATAAAAAAAAAAGAATAACAACAATAACAATAATGCTAATAAATGTAAAACATTTTAATCTAGTTACTCTGTGAGTCTTACTAATAGATAGTTGGCTGTTAATATCTCAGATACTAAACATCACTAGGCTTACAATGCTTATTTCCTAGGGGAGAATGAATAAGAAAACATAGAATTTAAAACAGAATGAAGCATTAAAAGTGTAATCAGACCTGACTTTTGGATCTACTGAAATAAGAACTACATTTTCCAATTTGATAATTTTTCCAAGAAGATACCCTCACCCATTTTTAAGACCTATCTAATCTTCTGTTTCTCATAAAACAGTTGAGACATCTTTCTGGTTACAAGTACAACAAAAATGATCATGATCTCCTAAAACAATTAGGATCAGAGATGGGGCTAAGTCAACCTCCGAATACTTCTGCGGAGGCATTTAGTTTCTTGAAATCTGTGAAGCCATAGAGAAAGGAAGGTGTAGGGAAGTGTACCGGGGATTATAACACAAGCACAGCCAGTGAACAGAATGCTACAGAAGAGAAGGCGCTGAACAGGAAATCAATATGCTCATGAGAGATAAACAGCCAAATGAAGGTGGAAGGATGAGATGAGCAATGTTTTTAAAAAAGAAAAAACCCACAACTCTGCAAGGTACCCTGACAGAAATAGCACTTCTGAGAAAGGCAGGAGCAGATGGAAAAAAAATTGTTTCCAGTGTGCTGAGGATTGTATGGAAAGACTCCATGTCTAGTAGTTGTCCTAACTTTCCTCTGCCACAGAGAACACAACACTCAAAGGTGTTATAGACAGTCTGAAATGCTGCCTAGTAAAAAGTCTAATGAAAGAGTTGAAAATATTATGGCATATATCAGTAATAATTAAATACAAAATATATCCATACTCTGTTGGGATCCAAAGTCAGCTCATCAACTTTTCTCAACACCTAGACTGTTGAGAAAGAGAAATATTAGGATGAACCTTTGTGGCTAAAGACACTGTGTAGAAGCTTGAGACATCTGTTCTAGACTGGTAAAAGCTGAGAGAGACACCTATGAAAAGTCTTCCCAGAGTTTGGGTTTTTATTTTTTCTTAAAGCCCAACACGGGACGTGTGAGGTGAAATAAACATTCCTCCTTGAAAACATGAGTCAGTAAATTTACCCTTGTGTTCAGAACACCCTTCTTTTTGCAAGCTGATAAATGATATATTGATTCTTTTGGGAGGATCAGGAAACTAGAGAGATAAAGAGTAAAACATGAATAGCAGACTCACAAGGCTTCACATGATAGCTTCAATACTACATGACTTTAGTGCAAAAGTGAAAATCAAATTTGTTTTACCAGCTAAATTTAGATCAATTAGTAATCAGTGTAGTCTAACATGAAGCAACTAGGTTTGGGCACTGCAGGTAATCACCCTACTCCGGAAACCAGCAGCTGTAAAAGTACTGTAACAATACATCATCTGGCTCACTTATGTCTGTTGATTAACAGACTCAAGGCCACAAAAGCGTTCAGTAAGGAGGAAAAAAAAAAAAAAAAAGAGGGAGTAGAGTGAGTAATTGAACTTTTCATTTACTAGCACAGCACATAGAAGCACATGTGAATGTTCCCCACACTGGCTTTAATCCAGGTTCCTTCTCTAACTTATTACAATGTCATATTACCACTCATATCAACTTAAACCCATGAAAAAACGTAAAAGGAACCAAACTTCCTTAACAGAAAAGTGATCTGAACTCCGTGACCAGGAGTTTTAAACAATGACAGGTGACATTTAGAACGCAAAACTTTCATGCTGCCTAGGATGCTCAAGAATTTTAAGACAACTCCACTGAATAGTTAGTCAAATCATAATGTGCCTGTTGACCATCAATAAATAGCATGCTGAAAGGACAGCAGTACTGCATTCCCATGTAACACAGAAGACAGGAAGTCAGAAGTTAGGAACCTTGGAGAAATAAAATAGTAAGACATGACAGTATATATTAAAGTCTATCCTATGCTGTTCAGCTCAACAGCAAATTCAGGTACAATCTTAGGACATTTTTATGAGAACAAGCCATAAATTAACAATATAAATGTAATATAAAGCATTGTAAGTACTTAGAAAAAATTAAATCATTCCAAAATTTTGTTATTCCAATTCTGCCTGTTTTGCCCAGCTACATACCATTTTCTTCAAGGCATATAATATTCATATTCTTTTTCCAGGAAAATTCCAAGGTATTTTGTCTGACTACGTATAATGGAAACACTCGATGCTACAAACCAGCCAGCTCCTGAGTGGAACGTCATGTTCATTTTGGGCCAGCTAAAGCAGAACAGCATTTTGAGGAAACTGAGTGAAGAGTGCTGCTATCAACTAGAACAGTTGAAAGAATATATTGTCAGAATTTGAGCACATCTAGGAAATGGCATTCCTGCTCTGTAAAAAGCCCAACTGAGTTCTCAAGAACAGAAGTAATGCAGATTAATTTTACAAGATATTTATTTAAACAATATCTAGATCTTACAGTAGTCCATTAACTCAGTGCAGTCAGAATACTAATTCTGCTCTCTCTCATTTTAGTGCCTTATGCAGTAAAATCTGCAAAATTATGAGCTAAGACTTATGTAAAGATATCCTGTGTGACAGCAGTTTTTTAGTAGCCACTTATTCTATGAATTTTTAAAGAATCTAGCAAAGTTATAAATTCTTTCTATAATACTACTGTGACTTGTACCATTCAGCATGACAGTACAGTAATATCAGTAACATGTCCTTGGAAACAAGCCAATATGATGGATTTCTGCACTTCTTGTTAAACACTTTGAACAAACATTTCTGATGTGCACAGTAAGATTTAAAGTATGGTCAGGTCACTGCTAAAAGAAAACACTGTAGTGAAGAAAAATTACTACCAATTTTTGGTTGCAAGAAATTCAAGATGTGCATGAAAGTTCTTGTAAAGTTCTGACATACCCTCTCCAAAAAGAATTTAGAACATTTTATGTCTTACGCTGTCACCATGAAGTGTACAGACCAATCGGGAACTATGTAATCCTGTAAGTCAAGACACAGGGGCTTTAATTACTGATCATTTTTAAAATGTGTCTACTTGGTCAAAAGAGATACTCAAAGGGCAGAGCATAAAGCCATACAGATATTCATGCTTATCAGCTATATGGATAAACACTGAGTGTTATCTTATTATCAGTCTTATCTAGAAGCTCATTGGTATCTATGTATGTTGTTACAAAACCCTCAATTGCTCCAATGTGATTTGCAACTAAATAAGTCTCAGTCCTTTCTTCCTTGATTCTTATTTTTTGAATAGCAATGAAAAAGTTCCTGATTGTCTTCCTGAAGTAAGAGATATTTAGAATCCTAACCTAAGATCAGAAACATCAGAGATCAGTCTTACTGTCATCAGAAAGACAGATGTCTGACTGCTTGATCAAACTAGTTTGGATCTACTGTTTCTATTCAAGAACAACAACATCTGGTTTTTCCAAGTAGAAATGGATTTGTTTGCTCTTATTTTAATTATATGCTATAGATAGATCATTAAGAAACAGGATAAGCAATTAATGAACCTTATGCAGTTAAGAAAAAAAAATAAATGTGAGGTTTTTTTCTTTAAATAATAAAAATGTCAGCCACATATACCTGTTCTAGGCACTTGTCAAAATGTAGCTTCCCCTCAGAAAAATGAAGTACCACTGAGCAGCATAAACGTTCTAACAGCGGTTTAGCAAACAAGGAGCTGTCAACTTCCAATAAGCTATTATTCACACCTCTTTAATCACTGCCACAGAGTCGATTATAAATAGCCTCATGCATTTTTAAATAAGGTCATTCTGAAATGAAACAACAAAGAGAGTAGTAAATATTCCAGTACATAAGCAATTTAAATTCTACAGCATAACTGTGCCTTCTCAGGTATTCAGTTCAAAAAAGGCCAACAAAACCATTTATTAACTGGTACAGTGTCAGATGTGTAATCTCTGTGAGATCAATAAACCACCCCAATTATGTGGTAGTTTGCAAACAGATCTGAAAGAAATGAAACCATTAAGACTTGCTCACAAAATCCAGCTTCAACAGCATTATTTACAAGTATATAGTAAAATAAATTAATACAATCCATGCACTGCATGAGTAAATCTACTATGCAAAGATATTACATGAATACGAAACTGCTCTGCTGTGCTTTCCCAGAAGAACATAAATAAACAACTTGTGTAGATCCCTGACTCATATGAGACCCCATTTTCTACTTTTCTTGAGATTTTAAATAATTTAAATTAATACATAAAGAAAAACAGGAAAAAAACTGCACAAGTAGGAGCGATTTCTTTTTTTTTCCCCTCTTGGCCTGTTTTTCTCAGGTTCAAGATTACTTGACAAAAGGATATGACAAAATAATGTTAATACCAAATCTTTGCAAATTAGCTTAGGGAAAAAAGATAAAACCCAGAAATATTTATATGGAATTTTTCTCAGAAACATTATAATAATTGCAGATGTTGACAACAATTTAAAGAAGTTAACTTAACCACTACCAGAAAAATAAAAGACTTGGAATAAAGATATAACCAAGTAGTTCCCATCTTACTGACCCCTACTGAGATGCGACTGCGCTAAGTATTGAAACATTTCTTCCTGTTACAGGTTTTGTTTTTCTGACTTGATACTCGTCTTTGTAGACAGACATTAACTGCGGTTTTTCAAAATCATGAAAGAAACATCTACTGACACATTGTGCTGTATCTGCCCAAATACCAGTAGTCTTTATTGCTCCATTTTGGACAGCTCATTCCAGAAAATGGGTCCGGTGAGTAGGGAACCCCAGTATCCTCTCCCCTCCCAAACTTTCTGAGGTATTTAATCAGGTTTCAATTTAAGCCTCGCTTATTTCTTAACTTCAGCTCAAAGGCATTCTCAGCATGAGATGACGTTTAACTGCCGTGGTGAGCCGCTCCAGAGAGGAGCCTTCAGCACGGAGCCAGGGGAAACCCCGCCTCCAGGAGCCCGAGCTCGGAGCAG
>WYDI02001110.1:0-73728 GCA_009867235.2 Psittacus erithacus
TGTTGTTTATGTTTTTTGTTGTGGTGTGGTTGGGTTTGTTGTGTTTGGTGGGGTGGGGGGGGGTGGTTGGGGGGGGGGGGGCCGGGTGAATTGTGATGGGTGGTGGTGGTTTTTTTTTTTTCCGATTTCCTGTCTTAACTATGGAAGAGAAGGTTCACACCCTTGACACTTGCTGTATTTCTTTCTCTGAACAAGGTTGAATTCCTTTATTTCGACTCTTTCATGATCTTGGGGCATTTAGGCTCTATAAGGACATTAAGATAGCACACCTCTGAAGACTTACCAAATACTTCCTGGCAGTATGGGATTCCCCCTCACCTTTGTTATTCACCCTGTAAAGTTGATGTTGGTTTTTTTATGTGTTTGTTTTGGTTTGCCTTCTTCGGAAAGAGAATGCATTTAAATTTGCTAGATCTGGTGCTCTCTGAATATTTGAGAGGAAAAGACCTGACCTATGAAAAACTTCTCATAGGAAGTTGAGTCTGACTACATAGAGAACATCTGTGTGGTTCTTCTCCACAGATTATTTGTTCTGTGCTTTGTGTCCTCACTGCTCAAATACCCTGAATAGTTTAAGGAATTAAAAAAATGAAAAATTTGAATATATCTAAAAATATATAATTTGTATAAATATGTAACTTATATAAATTATAATTTTTATATATTAACTTGTATGTGAATTTATAGAAATTATAAATATATATATACACAAAATATATATTAAAGTATATATAAAGTATATACTTATTTCATAGTCCTCTTCCCCAAGTACGTTATGTCTCTGGGCATGTTTTATTCAGTCTAGTTTTGTGTAAGCAGCCTTGCTAACAGTTATAATCAACAAGTGCAATTATAAGACTGAATTGTGTATCTGTTGCTCTTAAGGGATTTCCATTTGTTTTGCATACATTTATCTTGAATTGATATAATTGAAAGAAGGTTTTTTTGTGACACACCTTTAAAGAATAGAAAGTGTTTTACGTTTTTGGATTTCATTGTTGTGGTTTGTCACAGGTAACTCTTCATTATTTTGTTGACAGAAATTGTGTGTAAGCCCCAATATTTTGATAAAGCTGCATTAAGTGTTATACTGATGACAAAAATAGCTGGGATCTGTAAAAAATTTTATACAAATGAATATGATCAAGCCTATAGGCTAACAATATTAAAAAAAAAAAGTTAAATTGTACTTTCAGACTTGATATTTTTTTATCAGTTTGTCCTGCAGCTCCTGTTTAGTAACACTGATTTCAGAGATGGTAAAGATACCCCTTTCATGAAAAAAATTCTTTTTCCTTATTCGGAGTATTTTTTTTCTGATTTATGTCTCCTTATGTAATGAAGAGTGAAAGGCTCTTTTAGAAGTATTCATAATTTTACTATTACTTCTCGTCCAATTTAAAGATACGTACCTAAGTCCTGCAGAATTGTATTTATTATTATTCTTCAAAGCTGCTGAATTCACTGATGATGTGGATTTTCTCTTTAGGGATAAATTTTTTTTCAAGAAAGTTGTGGTGTTTTTTCCCCTCTTTAAATGTAACCTTAGAATTTGTTTTGCATTATTGCAAAAAATATTAAGGATGTCTAATTCTAACTTATGCAACCTGTACCATGCAACCTGTACCATTTCTCCTCTTTCTTTTCCCTTACGAACTTAACAGTTCTTTTCAGATCTTTCTTGTCTTAAGTCTTACATATGTGTCTGGATAGTTTAGTAGAGATTTAGAGTAGCATACTCTGCATTATTTTGCATGAGGTACCTTTTCTTCATAGCTTCAGTCTGCTTGTGCAAAAAATGTGGCTCATAACTAATTAATGGCTGGGAAGGGCTGTGAGGAATATTTGTTTTCCAGCTCACTGAGAGGAAGGTGAGACTGTTTAATGAAAACACAAGTTTTCTCCTAGGACTATGTTGTTCAGATCTTAGTTCAGTCTAATGTTACATCAGAACAATGTTGACCCGAGACCTGTGGCAACTCAAGTACACAAGTGTGCACAGCTTCTGCGTGGTGTTAGAAACTTAGCTTCCTTCTGTAATTTGGAAGTGTGAGAGAAGTGAGACTGAAGCAGGTTATTCAGAGTCAGGACACTGCTTCTGCCTTGTACATTTATCTACATAAATTGTGTGGCAGGGCATTATTTTGCATCTCAAAGCTGTATAGGTTTTCAAAATTACCTTGTGAAGTGCTCTGTAGTATGTCCATCACTTAGCTTTCAAAAGCGTCGGAGGATATTTATATAAAAATCAGCTCTTTCGAAGAAAAAGGGAGGACAGAGTCCAGCCATTTGGATTGCATTGTTTTGAAGAGAACACCCATCGTATTGTATATAGAAAATGTAACTAAAATTTACAAGAAGACCTTTCTGATTTTAAACTTCCCAAGACAGACCATGTTAGAGAATATACTGAAATGCACAAGCATAGATTTAAACATGGCAGAATTATGCTCTGAGTCAATGTCTAGACAAATTATAAATAAATGTAAATAGATAAGACATTAGCCTTTAAACTTGAGCCTCTTGTATACGGGCTGTATTTGTGGGCAGAGTTTAATTCATCAATTATGCTTATATACTTTAAGCAGTGCATATCTCCTTAAACTAGGTTTATTGAAAATCTCTAATCTTTGTAATTCCAATTTCATACTTGTATAAGCTTCACAAATCATTATTTCTGCTGCTTGTTGATTTCATAGAAATTAATAGCTAATAGAAATCAATAGCTGATCTGCATAAACCAGATATCTAAACATTTTTAAATATTTTATTTAAAATCTGAGTAAATTTTTAAGCATTTTTCAGAACTGTATAATTTTTCATAGAGGATATTTTTATTATAAAGTGTACAATGGTTTGCTTGGAAAAAATCTTTAAAGAGATATGGATAGTGGTGTAGAGCAGTTAAGTTGAGTGTTTAATGCGTTTCATCTGCTCAACTATGTATGCTCAGTTTTTCAGAGATGATCCATGTTTACAAAACCAGATTTTAACAAATTGTCAACTTATTCTGCTATTCTTGAATAAAAAAGAGCACACAGGTTTTTGCTAAAATAATTTTGTTGGTCTGGTGTTATATTTTTGCAAAATAATTGTTCTCCTTCTATTCCTTGAAAAAAAATTATTATTTCAGTGACGTTACTTTAAAATTCCATGAAGTATGTTTTACCTACTGTATGTGCAGTTGTTTGGAAGTGTAGTGGAGTTTCTGTAAGAGGTGTCGCATGCACATCTTCCTGAACCATACTGCTCAGCTGTAAGAGGTGATAGGGAATGCTTTCTCCTGTAATTCTGATGTATCTGTCAAAGTAGTGTTTGTGTTGTTTGAATATTTCATTCTCCAACAAATGTTGTCACATGCTGGAACTCTTAATATGCTGTGTTTTCTTTTGTCTGGAAATTCCATTTCTGGTTCCTTTTTACTGAGTAGGAAGTATCTACCTTGTGTTGTAAAGGTGAAAAAGTCTTTTTTATAAAGGCATTTTGGGAACTGAATGGTGTGTTGAGGGATTTAAATAAAACCTTCTGATCATTTTGATATCAGACTTATTTTTGTTATCTAAAACCTGAAAACCTGATAGCTTTTTTTTTCTATAATTGCATTGTATAAAATCCAAATAAACAATGATTTTTCTGTTTAGCAGTAAAATGTCTGTGTTTGGGGGAAGGAATTATTAGCCAACACTGTGCTGTTCATTCTTTGGAACATGGAAGAAAACAGTTCTGTGCCTGAGGGGCTGTAGTCTAAGTAGATTAGTTTTTAAAAAATAATGATAAAAGAAAAATACTGACAAAGCACCTACAAACTGTTCTTGGCACAGGGAGTGGTTGTGTATACTGCTTTTGTGTTACAAATAAATACTGTTATTTAGAATAGATGATCATTTCTTGCCTTTGTTTCAAATAGGAAAAGATAGCAAAGGGAGTGATGTGTTTTATTTTCTTTCTTGCCAAGCACATTAAAAGATAAACAGGATTGTTATCTTGTATTTAACTGAAGCATATCCACCGAAGTGGTTTCCAAACATCTATTGTGCAACTTAATTATGTGATGTCATAGATACAAGTTTTGAATAAAAGATGGCTGCAGGAGGAAAACAAAACAGCAGCTCCAATTTGCATGTAAGTATCAGTGCTTCATAAAAACATAAATAATTTTAAAGTACTTTATGTACTTTAAATGATGGCATCAGTCATCATTTTAGTTAACATTGTCAATGATTGGTGAACTCATTTAAATAGGACTTCTAAATAAGTACCTGAAAGACCTTTCAAATCAATAATCTGATAGTAGGGTATTTGACTTATTCAACTTTAAAGAAATTGCTGTCAGCTGAACATGAATGCTCTTGAAAAAAACCATCAGGAGTTACACAGCTTTCTGAAATGTAATGTTGTCATTATAAAGAACATTATAAAATACCTATTTTTTACTTCATCACTGAATGTAAAAGCTGAACTGAGTCTATGATGTGTCAGTACAGGCATAAAAACTAAATCAGGTTGCCAAATACACGGTTGTATGATAGTATATGACTCTTTCTTTTGGCTTGAGGTCAAATTTAGAAAGCAGGGGAGTAAGATAAATTCATACAGCTCTTCCACAATGCTTGAAACAAATGAAGTGTATCAGAGCTTTGCATTTTGTTGAGTTTCTTTTTGTTTGTTTGTGTATCATTTTTTTGATTTGTTTTTTTAAGAAAGTGGAGGAAATCCCGTAGATGAAAGGTCACTTCTTTTTGATGTAGCAAAGGCATGAAGAGATGGACATACTACAAATGGTATTCTGATGGCATAAATGTCAATACATAAGTTAACTAGTGTGTCTGTCTCTTCTGCAAATAGTGCATTCAGTTCAGTTTTCCAGAAGAGTATCACTTACTTTATCCACATCTGCAGACTGACTTTTTCTGGCCTTTTTGCCCTCCTGCTTCTGTTTCAGTTCCCGAAATGTGCGTGCTTTGGAGTAAATTAGTGGTAAAAAAGCTAGATCCTGCTAGTTCTTGAATTCTGTTATATGCTTAAAAGTCTTAGAAACAGTAGTTTAGATTGCCAGATTCAGTGATAGTATGCCTTGATTCCAGGAATGTTGCAAAATTTTCACTTTTCTAGAAAACAAAAGTATGCAAGAGAATGGGAACTAAAAAAAACCCCAACAAAACCAACAAAATGGGAAAACTGCAATTCTGTGTAATTAAGCTTCATGGTAGGCTTGTTTCTCTTTATAATCATGTTTTGATTTACTGCTGTTTCTTTTTATTTGTCAGTTCCCTTTTTATTGCTGTCAGTTTTCCAGAGAATTAAATAATTATTTCAGAGGTATTTTGAATGATAGTGATATGTACCAATTAAGGTATTCACTTTGATCTCTATTGAGCGAGTGTGCCATCTGCTGTCTATATTGCTGTCCTTACCTTCATTTAAAATAATTTTATGCTTGTGTGGTGTGGCCAATGGAATATTTTTACCTGCCTTTTAATAAAGCAAACGAAGTCAAAGGGATTTTTCTGAAACTGGCTTGATTTTAACTTTTCATTGGTAAAGGATTCTTGTAACATTGAACTCTTAATAAGGATTGGGTGACATCATGGATTAAAAATTGCTATCTTTGAAAAATGGTCATGGTTTGTGTTTAGCAGGGGAGAGATCACATTATCTGTGCAATTTCAACATGCGTTTTTTTGAAAATCTGCAGTTTGCTTTATGCATGCTCTTAATAGCACAGCGATTTCAGTAGGTCACTTTTTTGGTAGCAGTAAAAGTTTTCCCAATTTTGTTTTCTGAAATTGTTCTTCTCTGCGTATGTTTTATCTCAGAGTTGTCTTATGTAGTAATTAAATGACTCTTTGACATGACCTCCTTCTTTGGAATGATTCCTTAGCATTCTAATATTTAGTGTTTTGAGTGGGTTTTTTTTTTTTGTTTTGGGTTTTTTTTTTGTCTTTAGATTCTCAATAGCAAGTATATGTTAAAGCCTCCAAGAGTGAGAGGGTTAAAAAGTTTTTGGTATGTGTGATATATATCAGTGAATAATCATTTGATAAAAGGTAAAACTGTGGAAGTATATAATTAATATCAGTGTGTTAACTGTAAGGTGACATAAGATAACGAAAATGCCTGAAGAATTTAGATGGGAAACAGTATTAAGCATGGTTGCAATCTTCTACTCGTCCTCTTCACTGTGTATTGTATATGTAACTATGTGCCTTTCTTGAGCAGTCAGTGTAGCTTCTGGTCAGTCAGAAACAAAAAGCAAATATGTTTTATTTCAGAGAATAAATGTGAGATTTATAGGTCTACAAAAATTAAAGAAATTAGAATAATTTAGAAATTAAAAAATTAAAATTACACAGAAAACCGTCTGAAGTTCTCCATATTTGTCCCTCTAATAATTACAACACAAATCATCATTTACAGACTTTTTACACATCAGTGACATTATAGTACCAATAGTTTTGTGGGTCAGGTGTGTCTTTAGTAATTTAATCAATGTTTAAATATGAAATCTGTGACTAGTCCTAAATTAACCACATGAAATTCACAAATGAAAATGCACTTTCATAATAACATCATGTGCCCACAAACTCCAAGAGCGCTTGGAGTACTGACTGAATTTCCTGTGCTTACCTTTATGAAGAAGAGTAATATTTACTTCATGGTACCCATATTATTAATGGTATCAGAAACTCAGTGAAGAAAAGAAAAGCCCTTTATTTATGATGGTATTGTTTTTGTGACATCCAAGAGGTATGGAAGCACTAGCATGATAAGGATCATCTTTCCTGCCTATTAGCAGAAGCAGTACACACTAACATAGTGAAACCCCTGAATTTACACAAACAAAATGGCATAGGCTGGTGTGCTGAGCCTCTTTGCTGCCTTTGTGTGCATGTGCAAACAATTAAAAGAAATTTTATTAACCAGTAAATGCATTAAGCAAAGGAGAAACTGGGAGCAGTGCATTCTATTGTTATGTTTGAAATATTGGCGGAATTACTATAGCTGTTTCAAATGCCTCTTAAGTTGTGTTAAATATCATTGTTCTCTGACCTAAATTCACTTTCTCAAAGAGCTTTTTGTAATTGCCATGCACAAATCACCGCTGATTTTCTGCAGTATAGTGACTGAGCAGATCACATCCAGAACTATGCTAGTTTACTTTATGTGGAGCGGACTTGAGCCATTGCCGCTGACCTCAGATGCTTTCAGTGTTTCATATTCTTTTCCATTTCTTTGTAACACTGATAACTCCTGTATATCTTTTCATTACAAGAAGAAATGAAGTAGGTGACAGTATAAATTCTTATCCTCCAGGAGCACTTAAGTGAACACTTAGCATTTAACAAGAGCATATACTTGTGACTCTTGGGAGTTGCCTCTGTACTTCTGGTCTGTTGAAGAGTTCTGGATAATGGCTGGTTTTCCATTCCTTCCAGCTAACAAAGCAAAACTGCTCTAAGGGAGTGTTCTGCCTTCTCTTCCTGTCTTTGGATGCACTGGTTTAAAGCATGCTGTGTGTTAAAGCTTAGCAATGTGGTTTGGTGACAGCCGTAGTGGTTTTGGGTCAGGTGGGCACCTGTTCTGTTGTGTTCACTGTTGTGCTTTCATGTTTGAAGACTAATATGTCAACTTGTTGCATCTGTGAGCAATGGCAAACAGACTGTTTCCTTTGGGGCTTGGCTTTACTGCTTTGTTTCCTTTACTGTTTTGTAAACAAAATTACTTGCTATTTTGCAAAACTAGCCTATTCTCAGAATGTAGGATTCATCAAGGCTTTGTTTGTCCCTTACAAATGTCTTGCATTTCTCTCATGTACGGAATTCCTTTTTCTGAGAATATTCAAAATCATACAGTTAATGCATTAACTAATCCTTCTAATTTTATATGTTCTATATTGTTATTCAGTCGTTACCAAATTGCTTATAAACAACTTGATAATTGAAGCATTTGCTTTTCATTTTTCCGTGTCCAAAATGGAGACTCCCACTTCAGTCTTTCTTCTCCCAACAGCATCTTTCATTCCATTTTGGAGTGGGTTTTTGGGTTGTTTTTTTTAAATGGTCTGATTTTTTGAAGTCTCTTGAGCATACTACTTCCTTCCATGGGTCAGAATCATGTTTTTCCCATACCTCTATTGATTTCTTGTCCATATATATCCTAAAAATATCACCCCTAATCACTCATGCATTTGATCCACATCACATTGCATCATTTCTGCTTCATCATTAATTATTCATTACTTATATCAGTATTCTGTTTTTTAGCCATTTATGTCCTGATTCTTTTAAATTTCTAAGCTGATATGGAAGTTATATGCATCTTATACTGGATTAGCATCTCTTTTTCTAAGTAAGTTCTGAATATGAACAAGTTTATCTCAGTTGTATTTACCATTGGACATATACAGTAACACTGTTCATTTAAGCTTTTCTTTTATAAGAAATCTTAAATTGTTTATGGCAGGTACATGCAGCTCTAATATTTTATGTTTATAATCTGATTCTGAGCCCACTAATAACAGAAATTATTCAAAGCATTTTAAAAGGCAAATACAATATGGTGAGGCAAACAGCAATGAAAAATATCGTACAAAGTCGTCCAGGCTTATCTGATTCTTTTCGGTGAACCTGTAAGGTAACTTCAGTGAGAACGTATGTAAAATCACATATGCTTAATTACTGGAAGGCTATTGTTGAAAATCAGAGAATATTCAATATTTTGTTGCAAATTTTATGATATTATTTTCCATTGTGAATGCTGGCAATAGTGTAATGATTCTGTGAAGAAGTTAGCATTCCAATATGTTGGAAGACATATGTGTGACAGTAGGTTTAGAAAAACATTAGTGTAAAATTTTATTGCTTTAAAAGCATAAAAGATTTTACTACAAACGTGTATGTCAAACATATTGGTTTTAATGTTTGTTTTCTAGTGGTTGTCAAACAGATTCAAGTATGTTTGAAGGTTTAGAAATCTAATGGAAGCATAATGCAAGTGTAATTTAATGTGATATTCCTTGTCATATGCATCACACTTTTTATAGTGGACAGATGAAACCCAACATTTTCTTGATAAAGGTGCCTAAATTATTTATGGATCTTGTGTTTCCACTTGCTGAAGTTAGACTGTGATTCATTGCTTCTTAAAATGCAGTTATTAACTTGTATTCTTTTACACTTAGGGTAAAAAATTTCGTTGTTACCTATTTTTCCAAATTGCATATAAATTTTCAAGATGGCATTACTCTAATTGTACAAAGCATGCATTATTGTCTCTTCTTGCTTAAGCATGGAGACAGTGAGGACCATAACACTGCTTACACTGGCATGTACCTTTACATCTACTTCTTTTTAGTCTTTATGCAGCTGCATTCAGCAATGCCTGTGTGGCTTAAAATTGTCAAAATTTATAAGTGTACTTAGGACTAATGCCAGAGATTTAAAGTAGTAAAATTGGCAGTTACAGTGCTGATGTCTCATCAAACCCTTTTTTGTCTGGTTTTAAATTACAGTGACCTTGGGTTGTGTAACATGTAGTTGACATGTATCCCATATTGCACCAATGCTTCTAATACTACACTGATAAACTCAGTTACCTGTAACAAATCGATTCTTTCAGATTTGGACACTTAGGTATCTACTGTGTGGGTTGTGAAAGGTAGAACACCTCAATTATGACTGTATTATAGAATGTCTAGTAAATACTGAGATGTATTAAATAGAAGCTTTCACAGATTTTTGTGAATTGTCTTTAAGGAAATGTGAAAGAAAATCTCAGTGGTAAAAGAGGCACAAAGTAGAATATTGTTTTCCATTCTGTTACAGTCCTTTCTACTATAGAGTTAACTCTCACCTAAAAAGAAAAAAACTTCCCAAACAGTATGCTATTAACATGTGCAGATCAAAATATGCATTGGTAGAAAGGTATAGATATGTTGAAGTGATGGCTTTATTTACAGTGTGACTATATTTAAATATAGTTATATAAAATAAATTTATTTTAAATATTTAATTAAAATGGTTAAAATAGAGACCACTTTTAACTTGACATTAGTATAAATCCCCTTCAAAGAGGACCCCACAGGAGAAACATGATATTCCTAGCTTCTGTGCAATTGAATTTATGGTTGCTTGTGATTTCAAACTTGCTTAAGGCTTTTTCCCTCAGTTGGTTTTTACTTTTTCTGAGATGAACACCAGCTGCTTCAAAAAAAAGTTTGAAGACATCATAAGTAAGCAGTGTTGTTTTAAACATAAGACAAATGATTTTCTAATGTGATGATTTCCTCCAGAAAAACAAGCATTTAAAAGTTCATTTTGTTATTTATTTATTTTATTAGTGTCAGTGTGTCAGACATTGTGGGTTAGTGGAACAATCTCTGATGTTTTTAATTTCCTTTTGCATCCCTTCTAATTTTCTTTCCTTGTTAAACAAGGAGAAGAGAGTTTGATATTGTCAGCTTGTGACAGTTACTTAACATATGCGGGTTATAATGCTGCTGTTTGAGAGATAAAAGCATTGTGAGTGAAACTGGACTCATATGAGTTGAGTGTAGTTACATACAGCTGCTTGTAAACCTTTGATGTTTATGGTTAGAGTCTATGGAAACGTCTTTTCCTCCTCACTGTTGATATTTAGGCCTTTTGGCCAAATGCAATACTGAAATAATTTCCACTTTTTTATTACGCATTCCGTCAGTTGTGTACTAGTCATAAGTTAATGTATACTACAGCTTTATGACCATCTGCCGTATGGCCATTACACTGAGCTTCAGTTTGAAACCTTTAATTCTTGCTTACTCCTCAAAAGCTAGAAGAATTATTTTCTGCTTCTGTTTTGATGATTTTTTTTTTTTTTTTAATATTGATTGCTTTTTTTGTCTGATCACTTGGTTTACAAGAAGAGCACTTTGAGTGCTCAAGGAATTTTCTGTAATATACTGTTCATATCAGTATTCAGATTATGAATTTTAGTATTGGGAAGTTTGTGCAAAATTGGTAGGAGATTTGCAGTTCTGATGGCAGTCTTCTTTAGCGTAAGGCTCCACATGCTTAGGTCAACAAATGTGTTTATATTTACTTTTTAGTTAGGTCTGTAGGTTTATAACCAGAATCTGAAGCTATTGTTTTGACATCAGTTATTATAATTGTCTTGCAGTCGTTCAGTAGTTATTGCTTTAAATTATTTCCTGTGATACGTTTTTGTGGTTGTTATGAATAATAGCTAAATAGCAAAAACATTATGTCACTGTCTGATATTGAATTTTAAATATATTTTCCTTCCAGAGAACTAGAGGACGGAAACGAAGCTTTGTGCCTGAAGAAGAAAAACCTGAGGTTGGAATATAGTGTTTTGTTTGTTTGTTTGTTTTTTTAACAGTTTCACAAAAAAATTTAACTTTGGGCTGAAGTGTTATTTTCAGTGCTATAATTGAAAATATTTGCTTTCCTTCCCTCTTTTTCCCCCCCATTCCTTTCTTTTACTTTCTGATATCACAGGAACGGATTCCCAGAGAAAGAAGACAACGACAGTCTGTTTTACAAAAGAAACCCAAGTCAGAGGATTTAAGGACTGAATGTGCTACCTGCAAAGGGACCGGAGACAATGAAAATCTAGTCAGGTAGGTTTGATGCTCTGACTTTAAGAAATTAAAGTTTCATCTTCATCACTTTGTCATTGTGAGTATAACAAAGAAGATGTGCTTAAAAAACAAACAAAACCAAAACAAACAAAAACTTATTTAGGGAAACATTACATTAAAAATAATGACCTGATTCACTTATTGACCTGCCAAACGTGTTTACACTGTGAATTAAGATGTAAATAACCAAGATAATCTGCTTTTCGAAAAGAAGAGAAAAAATTTTTTCAGGGTGAATTGTCAATGTTTTGGAGCAGGTCAGAAAGATAAACCAGTAATTTAATGACATTAAAGCTACAGGAGCATCCTTAAAGTAATTAAATTAGCATTATTAACAATTTTATGAGTTGAAATGTGGATTATGAGGAATGTATGTTTTTAAAAATGTATTAATATGCACCCATTAATCATGCAGGTTATGAAAGCCTTTGATAATCACGTTTCTTATCTGAAACAGAAGTGAAAAAAAAAAATCTGTTAAAAGGTTTTTTAGTACGTCCAGAAATCTAATTAAAGTGTAGAATAGCTGCCATTGAATAGCTACTGTTGATCGCAACTTCTGCTGATTCTGACTTTGTAGCTAGCATTGTCGCCTCTTTGCGAAGCTGTGGAAATTGCTCACAGTTCTCTAAAGAAGAATAATGGAGCTTAGCAACCGGAAAGTGGATTTCAATTGAATCTACTGAGCTTTCATTAAAATGATCTCATAATAAGTTCAGATAAAAAATAGTGTTATAGTTAGGTCCCGTGTGCTTCAACTAGACTTGTCTGGATAAGGTCTCCACTTTAGCTCAGGTGGAACTGTTGTTTTTAACTGGAGGGATGATTCCAAAATACATCTTTTAATTTCTTTCAAGAGGGTTATGAGAAAAGTCAGTCAATGATATATGCAAGCAATAGCTTTAGAATCAGGATGTGTCCCAGGTACAGATGTCTTATACTCTAAACAGCTGATTTTAGTATCAGTTGCAACCTATGGTTTACTGAGGAAGTTTATGCAATGTCGAGGATTGTGTGCCATATTGTATTTTTATTTCCAAACTGGAGGCAGAATGCTTTGTATGAGCTCATCAGTAGCTGTATGACTCTCTCATACATAGACAACCTACTCCTGCTAGGTACTCCTAGATCCTACTCAGTACCAGACTCTTGAAATAGAGACAGGATGTTAGAGTGATTGCTGATACAGTTACCCTCCTGAGAACTGATGGCAGCAATTTTTAACTGCCCACAAGAAGATAAAGGGCTTTCTTCAGCCCTATGGTATGCAAAAAAATGAAAGATGTAGGAAGACCTTTTTGTTGTGGGAAGGAATTCTGGGAACACCATGTACTGTGCTTTACTATGAAAAAGCTAGTGAATTAGTTTTCTTCTTCTTCTTCAAGCTTTTTCTAGAAGTGTTAAATACCACATTTGAGGACATAAAGGGTAAGATGAGAAAATGCCATGAATAGCTGTATAATTAAGTTGCAGTTAAAAAATATGGTAGAAAATTAGTAGGGTGTCTTGTTTACTACATGAAAATATTTTTTTAGCAATTTAGATGGACTTTAAATAAGCATACTACATACCGGACTCCAGTAACTTCTCGTATAAACCATCCTTAGAATTGGGCTTAGAAATGGATACTAATCCTGCATGGGAAAAGAGAGGAAATTCTTATGTTCCAGTCCTTTCTTCACAGTTCTCTGATTTATTTTTTTTTTTTCTTAAATCTGTCTTATTTTCCGTATTAGTTTTTAAAATAAATTCTGACTGCAAAGCTTGCTTTTCTTCAGGTAATTCCTATAAATACCTGCAATTTTAGTCAAGTTATTTGACCACTGCTGTGGAGGCTTATTTTTGATAATTGCAAAATGGTGGTAAAGTACTTAGTAAATTTGAATTATTTTGGTATTATTTTTTGATAATCTTCATGGGGCTTCTAGCTTTTTCTGCTATGTGTTTCCTCTGTCAGGGCTGGTTACATGAATCTTGAACAATCTGCTTTTAAAAATTGTAGGTTTTTCTAAACTATATGTGCTATTTCACTTTGGGGTTGCTAATTGAATAAGGATAAGAGGAAGTTAAGCAGTGATTTAAAAAGTGTAGTATATAATAATCTAGAATAAAAATTTAGATTGTTCAGTTACTACTGTTTGACTAATGGATATTCACTTTTTTTAGACTCCATTTTAGGTGTTTCTGTGTAGCATTGGATGGCTGAGGGATTATTTGTTCTATGTGCAGTGTGTTTAAGGAGCCTGTTTTTCATGTGGTTTTAAATCTTTAAATAATTCCTTGTGAGAGGATTTGAAAGTCTTCCTAAAAATGTACATTACCTTCTGATGAATGATGGTGATTCCTTAGTTGGCTGAAGTTTGCCTTGGTGACTATAGTTTTGTACCCAAAAAATGGTTAAACTGAGAATATCTTGAGTTTAGCTTTGCTAAAATACATTGACATGTTCCCTGCTAATATTTGCATATGTATATATTATAGACATGCCAAGACAGTACCTTTTAGTCACTGATGTCAGATTATATAGATAGACTGTTTCAGTAGAGTAGCATGCCCTAGAGCTGAAAGTTTAGGTTTTGTGGTTTTGTCCACAGAAAGTATCAGTCTTCTGATCCCTTTTGTGATACTTTTCAATTTTATATTTGTTTTTAGAATTCACAATTTACTTTATAAATTCCTTTCTGTACATCTGTGTAAGTTTATTGAATGTAATACATTTGAAGTTTTTACCTTTTACAAGATTAGTGAGTGGTACAGTCAAGATTTGCAAATGAGATGACCAGTGAAAAGTTAATTGAAAACGTTTACTCAAATGAGACACATTCTGATCTGTAGCACTCTAAATGACAGTAAGGAAGCTGTATCTGTAATTCAAGTGTGGATTTTGAATAGCTTTTTACCCAAATGAACTGTAATTGAGTTTTTAGAGAAATAATAGTAAAATATGGAGGTGTTTTAATATTTTATATTTGGCGCAGATAGGTTTGATTTAAGGCATGGAGACGCGGCACTTTTCTTTTCAAAGAGATAAGTGTTCATTGAAACGAGTCATAATGTGTGCTTGAAATTAAAGTATTGTAAAGCCAGACAGTACCTATAACAACGTACTGCTATATCTTAAGGAGTAATCAAATATTGAAAATATTTGCTTGAAATTGAAGACCTCTTTTGAAATGCTGGAGTTTCTAAAGCTTGATGTGAAAGATAAATTTTCTGATAAACTTGGAAAATAATTTTGAAGGATAAATTTGTTTTTAGAGGTGATCTCTACTGTTTGGTTTAGAAAACGTTTAGGTAATGATGCTTTTCATTCTTTTTGTGAATCTTAAAGTTGTGTATAGTTTAGACATTTTATAGCTTTCCTGAGTGCTTTATTACTGTCTTGCATGAATCACTAATAAGTCTTTAAAAATATCTTTCTTGTAGCCCCCTCTAGAACTTAACCATATTTAGCAGAAACATGGGTAAGGAAGTATTTTTCAGGTGGCTCAATATGAATAGTTCAGCTAGCTCTCCATCTTGCACCATACTCCAGAGTAAGTGACGGAATCACTGTACACAAGAAGTGGTTCTAGCACAGTATGACTATTCCATTTTGGTAAAAGAAAAAAATTTGGATTAATTGTGTGTTTCATATTAATATGTAGAATAGGATTTTTTTAAAAGAAGCATGCACAGGCTAATCTAGGTCAAAATCTCCCTAGGGAAGACTTTTGAATGACTACATTTCTTTACAAGTGGCCTCTTCTTAAAAAATAATCCAGCCCTCACAACTGCTGCTATTAAAAAAAATAGTATGATACCTTCAGTCAGTGGCTTTAAGACATCCCTGGGTAATATTTAGGAATATACTGCTTTATATAAAATTGATATCTCTATACTAGATTTGAGAAAAGCAGAGTAAAATTACAATATAGTTTACGTATGAGGCAAAATCATGTTTGACTAGGTTGAAGATGTCTCTGAAAAAGCATTGCATTTCTTCATCCCACAATTTAAAGCACAAGTGTGTTGTAATAGATTCTTGTATAGTTTTATGTATTGAATTTTTGTGCTTTGTTGTCACTTAAGTTAAAATGTCCTATTTTGATTGATTTATAGCAACTGAGGCAAATTTTTTCCTTCAGCATTACAGAGAAGGTAAAAAATACTTAAGTCATGTATTTGAAAGAGTATAGAGTAAATTTTTTCATAAATATTTGAATGCTGATTATAAACTATTCAAAAACGTAAAGCTGCAAAAGAAATGCTTAAGCATGTATGTTGTTATTTTTTAGTGCATATGTTTACTAGGAAATAAGCTACATGTGGAAGTATTTGTTTTTCCCAGTATACTAAGTCTTGTGTTTCAAGCAATTGTAATATTCTCCACATGCAGTATCTCTCATTATGTCAAGGCAAGCCTTAAGGGGAAAGGTGAAGAGTAGGAAGGGAAAAAGAAAAAAACATGCAGTGTTATTTACTGCAGAAAAAAACCAAAGCAACAAAACAAAACTCTCAAGTAAAATTGAGTCTTGGCATAACTTTGAGTCATCAAATCATACTATAACTGAAAATCTTTAAAATGTGTGCAGCATTTGTAATTCTGATGCTACAAATGTATGTATCAAATTTAGGTTGATAATTTAGACTGTATAAAGGATTGAGTCCTTAGCTACAAAATGTGATCCACTTTAATTCTGGTTTTGATGGAAAGCATGTTCTAGTCAGGCTTTTCTGAATTCTCTGGAAATTTTCTCTCTGAGACTGCGAATCGCCATATTCCTTAGTTGAACTTGTCTTGTATAGGTTCATCTTTGCATTCATATTTCTTATGTTTCATTC
This sequence comes from Psittacus erithacus, assembly GCA_009867235.2. Taxonomy (NCBI): domain Eukaryota; kingdom Metazoa; phylum Chordata; class Aves; order Psittaciformes; family Psittacidae; genus Psittacus; species Psittacus erithacus. Next base: position 16,466 of record WYDI02001110.1, read on the forward strand.
AGAGGGGCATTCTACCCTTCAAGTTAAAGATTTTTTTCCTTATCTGTTGGCTGCTAGTTTTGAAGCTGTGTGTGAACTGAAGTTTATTCTGGAACAAGCACATTAATTATTAATTACTTTAAATGCACTGCAACAAAGTTAACAATCCATCTTAGTAATTGAAAACCCATGATTTATGGCTATTTCAGAAGTTTAAGGCTGCTAACGTAGAGATTAATCACAAGGAAAATGTTAGTTAATTCAGCCACAATTTGCAACAATCTCATGTTTTACAGGGGATTACAAGTGCATTATTTTATTGAAATAAACTACTTGAATGAAAGGAAACTTAACATTCAGTTGTAGTTTATTTCTGCCGTATTGTTTATAGGGATTAATTCTGCATATTGGTTTTTCTAATTGCTTAAGTTACCTGTTAGATAATTTTATCTGTCATTTACCTTATTGCCTTCTAAAAAGTGTTTCTTTTTATGCTAGATAGAAGGATAATACATATAATGACAAATGCACATTTTTGTTGACAAGGGATTTTATTCAAACTGAATTACCTATGCTGCATTGCATTTTACTGTAACATACCGCAGATTTTTCTGTAAATTCACATGCTAGGGCAGATATTCCAAAACCACTGTAGGCATTGTGAAGCTCTCTTGTGAAGTACCTGGAAGTCAGGCATAGGTCTGGTAGCAGGACTCCCAGTGCTTGTCAAGAAGCAGAGTGCAAGGCATCTCTGCATTTGGGCTACCCAGCTAGCTAAATCTGCAAATGCCTGGAACATTTGAAGCTGTACTGCAAAAAGTCCATGGCAGGCTCTGGAATTTTCTGTTTATTAGCAACCAGTCTATTTACCTGGAACTTAAAGGATTTCTTTAGTACATTTGCCTGTTACTTTCCTGAATGAGACGGCAGAATCTGAGCTGAAGCCCACACTATTTTTTTTTTTCTCCTGATTTATGGTTAACTCTCACGGAAATTGAAGCCGCCTAGAGAACAGAAGCTCAGGTCTTTGAAAACTGATTTTGTGTGCCATCTCTGATTTGATTTTTAGTTCCTTTGAGATCATACAGTACTAATCTTAAGAGTTAATCTGCATAGGAGTGACCCAAACCAGAAATTCTGGAGATGTTGCCATGGTTAAAAAACCTGCATTATCAGAATGAGGAAGCCAGGTGCACAACCATTTTATGTTATATTTATGTAAAGCTTAGATTTGAGCCTTCATTTTGAAAGAGAGAGCAAAATTTCATGGAAGGTTATTCTGCCTACCAGTGCTTTCTGGTCAAGGACAGAAATAGCAAAGGGTGATATTTATTTGAGTTTTTTGTTATTTTTATTTTTTTCCCTTCTGGGGAGCAGGTAGGATGCCTGTGATTTTTGGTGTTTTTTTTTTTTTTTTTATTTTTTAATTTGATGGCATTTCCAGTTGAAGCACTGTGAAGAAGTGTAGTTTTTTAAAGTAGATCTTTTTATGATTGTAGACCAATGACTCTCAAGCTCTTGTATGCTGGGCTTTAATCTGTAGAACCTTTGTGAACAGCAGAAGTTTATGAACTCTTCAGGTACAAGTTAAAGTCTGCTGATCTGAAAAGCTTGTGTACCAGTGTCACAAACTTTAGACGTCTGTAACTAGATGACCACTTGTAAATAAATGATTTGATTGGTGATTTTTAAAAAATATAGTTCTTTCCTTCAGTTACAAATGCTTGATAAATTTGTCCTGCAATCATGGATTTGTGTGTTGCAACTTGAAAATATATTCAGTAGTTGTCTTCTGTTCCCAGACCAGCTGTGAATTTCAGTTTTATATATTACTTTCCTGGCTGCCTTAGGGAATACATGCATCAGAGACCTTTGCACTTTTTTTGTTTTCTGTAACTCCTAGGACTTGGAAGAATTAATAAAATAAGAAAATATAATGCAGATGATGTCGTAGTTATCTTTTCTATAAGTAATGAGCGAGTTTTTTTAGATAAAGCTGTCATTGAGTGTGGTGCCTTTTCAAAAGATTAAAATTACTTGAATGAAACAAGATGCAGGGAAATGAAATCACATTACCTGTGATGGTGGAGGAAAGATGATGTATCAAATTGTTTCCCAGTCTGGTTACCAGTAATAGGTTATGGCTGCAAAAATACGTCTTGATGGGGTCAGGAGATCCTTACTTTTGTGGTCATTCTCAGTAATTTTTATTTCCAGCATCAAAATCGCATCAGATCATTCAATTCACATGGTGTTTAAATGTGTCAGATACTCCATCATTCTGGCCAAACTGCTTCAGTCACTTTCAGTGCAGCAAGGTTATCACATCAGAGCATTTCATAATACAGGATATTCAGAAAACAAATGACACATTATCAATTCAGTTGTGTTGTATCGTTAAGCTGAGCTATTGCTACAGAAGCCATGAAACTGAAATTTATACTTACGAAATTTATAACCTGAAAATGTTCATGTTCAGGTATTAAAGTAATGTGGTAGAAGACCACAGCAGGACACAGTAGCCATTTAAATGCTATGTTGCAGCGTCAGTTTTGGCTTGTCACAATTAGTATCAAGTGGGCATCTGTGCAGTCAGTTTTCTGAACTAAACGTCTTTTCACAGGGCTTTAATGTATATTATGGACTATTTCAGTAGGAAATCTTAATATGCAAAATAGTGATCGATACTGTTACATATGTATCTTTTTTTTTCCTCATTTTTGTTGCTGCTGACCAATGCTTTTACCAGTTTTGGTCCGTAGTTAGTTAATTTGTATAGCGTTTTGATAGTAGGAGGTCTGAGGTTTGGGTGCAAAACTGCATATACACTATTCAAAACAAATTTTAATCTTGGAGTAGTGTGAGAGTGTGTTTTATATTACCAAAGGAGCCTATACATGAAAAGCAGTTAGATGTCAGGAAGCTTAAGGATTTTGAGTCAATTATTGCATCATTGACCAGGATTATTCTTCGCATGATTAAAATGGAGCGTAGGACCGTTTTCATTAATAAATCAATGGATCAAAGTTGCCTGCAATCGGTTACTAGTTTGGGTCTAAATCAAGAATTTCACATATGGCGGTATTACATTTGGGGCTATAGATAGTCTACATGTACATGAGCTATTGCTCTATTTAGCTTGATAGTTCTGTAGCCTAAGATATTGCAGAGCTACTTGCTGGAGAACATACTTTTAAAAACATAAACAATGAAAAATAATTTAAGGAAACAGCAATAAAACCCTCCTCTCATAATGTTTCTTCAGTATTATATTTAGTAAAGATTGGGGTTTTTTTGCAGTGTATATTACAGGAAATTGAGTTTTATTATTGAGCTTTATTTTGAGGTAGCTGAAATAATTGGTGTATTATAGTATCTAGATAATTTGAGGATGGTGAAATTTAATATTAATCATTTTACAGAATGTCTTTTTTTTGGGAAAGGATTAGAGTTGTACATTTTGTTTGTTGTTGCTGTAAGTCAGCTTAGTGCTGACATCCGCTAGATTTTTCATTTTGTCTACTGCCGCTATTACTTTAGCTTTCTATTGGTGTGGTTGTTGAAATTACCAATTGGATAACCTAAAGTTTGGCGTTTTTTTCATGTAAGCAAATCTTAGGAATTTATAAAACAGAATTATATGCTTTTCATTTATTTTTCTGCCTTATTATTAATTTTATTTTCTTTTACGTGATTGTTATTTTATTTTGATTAATTTTGGGGTTTGAGTGTTTGTCATGTATACCGTGTCCAAGGCTAAAGTAAGGTTTTGCTTTGCCTTGTGAAATACAAAACTGGCTTCTCCTTTGCAACAGTTGAGATGATTGTTATTATTCTGCTTTGTGTGATTCCTTTACATTCTCATCTGAATGAAATTAAGTCTTATTTGCTTCAGGCCATTGAAAATGCCAAAGGCAAGATTCCATATCAAGGCAGGAATTCAGTATCACTGAATGTGTAAGGTACCACTTAACTACCCTTGAATGAATTTTTGAATCTTGCTGTTTGCCTGAAAGTGTCTTTTTAATTTGGACAAATGTTCTTTGGATATTGTCTTGTGGAGATGAGAAGCACACAGTTTTCAGAATTTGCTGTGCTGTCTTGACTCAGGTTACAGCTAAGTTTTTAAGCCTATCTCTGACTTCATCTTGAGAAGGCCTAGTAATTTTGCTTAGTTTTGAGAAGAAAGGTGTGGAAGGGATATGCAAGAGAAAAAAGAAAAGTGTATGTTTTCTTCCAGAATATCTGAAAGCTTGTAGAAAGTAATATGGATCTGTTGCTTTTTTCATATCAGTGATTGTAACAATGCCAAGGTCAAGTGTAAATTAATTTTCAGTTCTTTGATTAACTGGCTGAGCTGATTCTTCCCACCGGTTGTCAGTTAAACTTGGTAATGCTATTGTATTTCATGTGTATTTACTATTGAGGAACATGAACAATATGTCCCTCTGATTCTGACTTTGAGATCTGATGTGATGCCGTATTAGGGAAATATACAGTAAAGTATAAGCTAACATTGGAATATGGTGCAGTAACTGACTTTTACCATTGCAGATAAACAGAGTAATTATTCTAAATCATAGCTTCACTTTCAGCTGGATACCCACTAAAATCACTGCGCTGTGGTTTCCTGAAAATGCCACAATCCTTCATCTGCCAAATTAAGCCCAGGGAGAACAGCCATCAGTAGTGCCTGCACAGTTATGTAGAGGGATGAGCCCTCAACCAAGTGAAAAGATGTTCTGGAAGAACAGTAACCTTTCCCATGATGTGCACATTTTCCATTACATTTCTGACACAAAATGCTGTGAAATGATTTAACGGTGACATTTTGTTTTGCTGACATTCCCTTTTCTTATTAAAAAGAAACAAAAGTTAGGTTAAGAAAGTGCAGGAAGGGTGGCCATACATTTGAATTCTACTAGAGAAATCTGTTATCTTTTGAAGGCAAAACCAAAGCCATTCTAGATAAACATTGTTTCTGACATAGGATTTGGGTTTGGAGGAAGGGAAAGGGGTGTTATTGTCAGCATCAATATTGAACACCTTCTTCTGTAAGGTTAATTTATATTGTTGCTTTGCAGTAATTGCACACCAAATATGATAATTCAGTAAAGCATCCTTTCTAATTAGCAAACACAGGCACATCAGCTATACAGCACAGCACACTTATTTCTCTGTGTCATTCTTGATGTATATTACTAGAAACGATTGTAGAAAGGAGCAAAGCATGAGCAGACGTAGTACACTGAAAGGTCAGCACTTGTCACTTGGAAAAGGATACATTTTTATGGAGTGAGAAAACAGAAACCTGCTACCCGCTGATGTTGTACAGGAGCTTGTCTGCATCTGAAGTAATAAATGTAAAAACACTTGGGCAGAAAAATTACTTAAGTGTGGTTCATGCATCCTTTGGCAGCTTTCTATTTCCTGTTTCAGAACTGATGAAAATTCTTGCTTGTTTCAAGCACAGTATAGAATTTTTATCTTTGAAAACCACAGCTTTTGCTTTTGTTTTCTTAAGGATGTATGAAGTTTTCTTGGCACCTTATTTATTTTATCCTTCTCCCATCCATTTCTAATTTGTTGGAGGATGGTTGATGTCATTGTAAGTCACTCTGTTTCCCTGAGGGGACATCAGAATATGAATAAAATATTTTAGTTTGAAGTCACTGGAAATAAACATAGAGCTTCATTTGTGCGGTAACTTACTTGAGAGAAAATATATATGTATTAAAACATGTTTGCTGTCACATTATTTGTTACTTGGCCAAGAAGGCATGCTGGCTTTGAGAAATTCAAAATAATTTTAAGTTCTGGGCAGAGGAGCTCAGTTTGTTGTAATTTAAGTTTTTGTAGCTAAAAGTGAATACAGACTAGTGCATCCTTACTCTTCCTGAAAGCTAATGCACACAATTGGGTTTTAAGGGTCGAACGTGTCTTAGGAAAACTGTGTGGCATCTGATTGCACCTTCAGGACTTCCTGAAAGCTTCAGCATCCCACATGTGCTAAAGCAGTTGTGATGAGGCTTTTTTTTTTTGAGAGAAAGCAGAAATTGTAGTGATAGTCAAAGGTGAATATGGTATCGATACTTAAAAAGTTGAAGAACTGCTTAGTTTTAGCTTAAATATGTGGAAATAAATACAAGTATAATTCAGTCGTAGTAGTGGCCTGATAGCTAACTTAATAAATTCTAAAAATAATGTTCTAATAAAGTCTAAAAAAAACTGTAAAAATCCTAATGACAGTAACCCAAATGGTACAATTTGTTGACATTTATTTGACCATAATGTATTAACAATAATTTCAGAGCTGTTTCTTACAAAAGGCTATTAAAAATGAATTAGATGTGTTGAAATTGTTTTGGCAGCCTTTAGCTGTTTGCTAACAATTTAATACAGCAATAAAAGCTAGCAATAGCAGCACCAAAATTGCATAGGAGAAACTTGATTGTAATTTGGTAATACTGTATGAATAAAAATACATACTTCAGAGTAAACTGCAGCCAAGGTTTATCCTTGGGTTTAAAGATCTCATAAATTTGAAGAGCTTCTAAAGTGTTCTTGTTACTAAAAGTCAGAGACAAATTATGCCTGGTGCTGATGTTGCTACCAAGGGAAATGGAGGAGAGGAAATAAGTCTTCTGTTGTGTAACTATGCCTGTAGTAAAGCTTTCTAGGCCTCAAATGGAAATCTCTTTGGACCTTGTGGTATGGACTGCTTATTTAAGTATTCCCATCTCTGCTCAGCAATCCAGGTGAATAAAATGTAAGAGTATGGATGAGACTGCTGCCTGTATTTTTGTATCTAATGGAAAGTATGCTGATTAGCATAAGCACAGTTTTGTGGTTTATATCTGGTGAAAGGCAATTAAATAAACAAAAAAAGCAATCTTTAAACTGTCTTTATGAAATTGTGAAGTCCACTGAGATGGTGAATTTCCTTTGTAGGGCTGTTTTAGAGGTAATGGAGTCTATACTCATTTGCTATCGTTTAACTTGTGTATAAAAATCCAGACAACATGAGATGAGATGTGGCAAAATGTTCTGAAAGTGTGTTTTATTATAAATGCTTATTGAACTAGACATTAAGTAGGTGCAACAGAATACATAGCTGCTTTAATTGACAAGAATCTGTGCAAATCCAGAGCAATCCGTATCATCAGTTTTTGATACATTTAGGATATTTAAATTATATTCCTATTCAAATTAATTATACTTTTTAAAGTATTTTGGGAAAAAGGTGAAAATATGGAAGTGCTGTTCCAGGGAGAACTTTTGGGAAACTGAGGAAAGAAATGAGATGAAGAAAGGGGTAACTAGGCAGAGAGAATGAGAATAAGTAATAAATAGAGGAGAAATAAGCTTTCAAATTCTGTAAACCTCAAAGTAGTAACCTGGAAAGAATCTAGTGTAGAAACTGTTAGGAACATAACTTCCTGACAGTGTATATTTCGCATTACCATTTGATGATGCAGAAATTAAGAAGAGGAAAGTTGAAGTGATTTGAGGATGGAACAAAATGTGACCAGAAAATCGGCACTAAAAAGGAATAGTTGATTTTTGAAGATGTTCAAAAAGAATAACAAATGGGATTCAGTTAACAGCATGAGAAATTGTGCCAGGGATAGCCTTATTTATAAAGCTGTTTGCTTCAGTATTGAAGACCATTTTGTAATAATTGACAGGAAAAGAGAGCAACTTTTAGATTTTTCCAGCTTGGTGAAGACTGAAAACTGCCTGTCTGTGGAGGGATGTTAAGAAAAGCACTTGAGGATGAAATACTTAAAATGTCCTTTTCTGAAACCAAATGTAGTATCTGTTAAGATTTTGTTTTCATGAGTAAAAATAATAGCGCTAATTTTAGTTGCCGGGTTTTGTGATATGAATCAATCCAGTAATATTTAACTGAAGTTTTTCTCCATTTTTGAGAGATTGTGCAAGCACTGGTATGGAAAAAGTGGGGAAAGCAGCGGTATAGTATCTTAAAATGCAGAGCAGATGAAAAGAAAAAAAATAGTGTTACTTTGTAACCAGTCTTAGTAAAAAATTGCTTAAATTTACATAAAAACAGCCTGTTGTCTGCTGGTACCTACTGACAGTTCTTTTAATAAGACTTGCTGTGAAAAAGAGATAAGAAAACCAGCGGGCTTTTAAAACTCCAGTGGTAATCTTAGTTTTTCACATTAAAGAACAATAAGTAAACGGCAGGACTTTAATTTTCGTCAGTTCTGAAAGGCATTTCTGAACCTTTTCTGCTTTTATTGCAAGCAGAATCACAGAGTAGAGTTTGGAGTAGATCTCTAGGGCTGGTCTAGCCCCCAGCCCCCTAACTCAAAGCAAGATCAGATAGAGCATGTTACTCATGGCAGTGTCTTACTGGGTTTTGAGTATCTCCATGGATGGAGTCTCTGTAGCCTCTCCGGGCAGCTTTTTCTGTTATTTGTTCCTTCTCACAGTAAAAAAAAAGATTCTTCTTATGATTTAAAAAAAAAATAAAATCCTTTATTTCAGTTTTTGCCTATTGGGCCGTATCCTTTCACTGGAACACTAAGAAATTTGTTTTCTTCCCCCAGCTCTCTCAGCTTCTTTCTATATGACACATACTCCAGCCCCTGTATCATCTTCACAGTCCCTTTGCTGGATTCGCTTCTGTAACTCCATTATGTTTTTTGCACTGGGAAGCCCGGAATTGGACACAGTACTCCAGGGGTAGTTTTGCCAGTGCTGAGTTTAGGAATAAAGCACATTTATTGTCCATAGAAGTAAACTATTAAAAAATTTCATTTGTTATAAAAGAAACATCTTCTTGTAGTCAATATAGTGAGTTATTGAGGACAGTACTTAAGGGTGAGAAAGTATTTCAGTTATTTTGTTTATTTAATCCATGTCTTTGGAAAACTGTGTCACAGTTGTAGTTTGTAATTGTAGTTTAAATGGTTATTTTGTTGAGCAACATACTAGAGAACCACCAGTGCTAATGCTTACTATTTTCCACTGAAATTCTTACCTCTTGGTTGAAGGTTCCACTATGTAAGTTAAGACATCCCAGTTCCAGCCCCTTCCTTTGCCTTCTTTGAAAAATGACTTTTCAAAGTGCATTTCAAAATACAGTATATTAGAATATCATCCCATCTAACAATAGCTTTCAGTGGGCACCTGTCAAATTGCATTAAAAGAGCTGCATCATCTAACCTACCAGTGGACCAAGAGACACACGCATAAACTCCCAAAACTCAACTGTGAAAGGTTGTTTGCCAATTCCTTTCAACCCCAGAAAATTATAAATAGTGTTATAGCTAAAACTCATCACTGTTTCTTAGCTACAGAGAAGGAGTTAGAAGTGCTAGGAGTGAAAGTCTAGCAGTGTTACACTAGAGGTGTAATGTCCTTTTCCCAAGGGACAGAGAACATGAGGACAGGAGATTTGTCACTCTAAATTATCCCCTTTGGTGGGTACTGGTGTACCCTACAAAGTGGGTTTGTAGGTACAGGTTTTACGGATGCTAAGAGTTAAGATCTCCCTCTTCATTAAAAACAAAAGTGGGAATACACAAGCTGGCTTTCTGAGGAGTGACAGAAGACTACTAACCATAAGGTTTTTGTCTGATGCAGATCGTCGTTCCTTGAACACTTGATCTGAACAGTTTGCATGAGCTAGCCATTGATTTCTAAGCTACACCAAAGCCACTGTGGCCTCTTTTTCACCTTGTAGATAGTATCTCGTAACTGTGTGTAGGCTGTTGATATCTGCACATACATGTATTTGGAGTAGTTAGTGTATGTTCTCAGTGTTAAGCACATGCTAAGTTCCTGTTTACTGCCATTTCCTCCAGATTCTTCTCTGAAAGAAAATGACACCTTAAAAAAGAAATTTGCCTTTTCTGGTCTATTTGATTGCTGGGTATTTGTAACAGTATGTGCTTTGCATTTTGTGGAAAAGGAAACATGCATTAAGTTTATAGTATATAATACTTGAAACTTCAGTATTTTTCCTTTTTTTGAGTGGTCCTCTTACCATAGAAAACACATATGATTTTATTATTAAAAGACCTGATACTTTTATTTTGAAACTTACTTTATTTTGAAACTTTATAACAGCACCACCTGCCCAACATATAAACATATAGGCCTTTAAGAATAAAAGTGAACTGAAGTCTTTGATTAGTTAATTGAGTTTCGGCGAAGACCTCCCATTCTTTCCGAAGGAAAAGAATAAATATATCTATGTCAGTTTGATGAAATCTGGAAAATGGGAAGCCTTTAAGAATATTGGAAGTGGAATACTTTCTTCATAACTACCAGAGTCATAGTACAGCAATTTTTAGATCTTTTCTCATCTGTACTTTGAGTTGCTTATTCCTGCCTTGAAGTACTAAGTTGCTATAGGACTTCTGGAGAAATTGAGAACAAAGTGGTCAACAATGGTGTCAGTAACTGGTGATTTGAAGTCTGTTTGATTCAAATGGAGATTGGACAAGTGCTACACTAGACAAGAAGAATAAAATGAGGCACTGAATTTGGGCAGGTGTGTAGCTCTCCTCGGTCACTTCACTTGTTGTTTGTCATTCACAGGGAGGTGCGAGCAGAATGTACATAACTCAAGAATACACAATTGCATATTCACTTCTGGTGAGGACTAGCATGTTGCTAGGCTAAGCTTTATTATGAGCATCATGCACATAGTATGAATGCAGATACCTAATGAATCTGCTGGTCAGGCAGTCATTGGTAAGGTGAAGATGTTTCAGGTTTTGTTGTTCCTGGATCAGGCTAGTCCTGATCTTGCTGAATGTCATCTTTAGATTCTCCACTGTATTCTTACGGGGTCTAATTTCTGTGTCATTTTTTGCTGGGTGTTTTTTTTTTTTTTCTTGAGTCATTAGTGTATAAAATTTCAAATCAACATACACAACGAATTTTTTTACTTATGTAGCAGAGCTTGACTTTCTCCTGTATTACATCTTGTTTTCCTCCATAAAGCTAAGCCAAAGTTATGCAGATTGCTGTATGAACAAGGCCTTGGGTTAGACAGAGAAACCCTTGAGCTGTGGTTGTCTGGGCAAAAAAACTGGCAGTTACAGCCAAGTATGGAGATTGGTGGGATTGAGACTGGTGAGCTGGAGAAGGACCTGAGATCGGATGGTAAATGCACAGAAACAGTATCGAGAGACAGTCTTAAGCTCATGTGGAGAGGCGGCAAAATACAGACTTTTTGAGCTCCAGGACTTGAAAGAAGAAAGTCAGGCGTGTGAGAGAAAGACACTGGAACAAGAAAACTGTGTGGATAGTAGCCAGAAGGGAGGAAATACTAAACCTGTTTAAAGACCCATGGACAGCGAGTTGTGGATAGGAAGCCTCTGCGGAGAGGTTTGCTATGATTAAGTCAGTGAAGCTGAGAGGGGAAGTGACTGGAAAATGGTATCTTAGTAAACTTTCAGCTACTGCAATGGTACAGTGGCAGAGGATGTTTATTTATTACGATCATGAAATGTCTCTGATACCGACTTGTTATTTTGAAAATACATGGATAGAAGACCTTTATCATCCCCATTCATTATTCAAGGTGTTTTGATGGGTTTTTTCTTTTCCTGTTAGATTCCTGGTGGTATATTTGGGCATCAGCATGTGCAGTGTCATAGGAGATGAACTGTTCTTTAAAACAGCATCTGTCCAATTCGCTTACAAATTGAAAAGCAGAGAACACAAGCTAGACGAAGTGGCCTCTAAGGTGCTTATTTATGTTTATATGCGTCGCTCTATGATGCACAAAAATATCTAAGTACACTAAATAGATGAAGGCTGGTTCTGCTGAATTTTTTTACTGATTAACGAAAATATTAGTAAAGCTGTCTGAAAGTGTTAATTTAAAAGTATGAACAGCAAGCATTAACAAAAAACTACTGCTAAACCATAATTAGCATTGCTTATATGATTATGGCTACAATGTATTCATTTTGCATACTTAGAAACACTTTATTCTAAAAGCAGAAAAATACTGGGTTTATGACTTAAGTAGTCAAGTATGTACTGATTATTAATCCTCCAGGTTTTTTGGCTGAAATTCTTGGTTTAAGTTTTTATATATTTTCTTTGATGTTACTTGCTATCGTTCATCTATCTTGACCAATTAATTAAAAATAAAATGTTAAGTCCTTATTTGGAATACTTCTATTTTTCTCTGTTCTCCAGAAAAAGTGGGAAAGGAGAGATCTCAGAAGTAATCACAGTCACAGATTCAAGCATTTTGCAATTTTCTTGAAATAAAATTCTTTAACTTCTTTATATCTGTCATTTTTACCTTTTGTATGTCTATCATTCCAATGGGTCAGTACATTCACATTCTGAGGTGTATTTATTTTTTTCTTGAGGGGACAAAAATAGTGAAAAGGAATAGGGAGGGGGCAAGGGCATTTCAGAATGACCGTAAGCATTAAAAAGGCAAAAAGCCAAATCTACTCTTTGTAGTTCTGAAGTCATGCAGAATGATGTACAGTCTTTTATTTCATATTTTTCTCCCCAAATTCATTTTCTGAAGACAGAAGTGCATTGTTTGAAATACATTTAAGCCTGTTCCTGGTTGCTTTTAAAAGTAGTTTCATTTCTGCCTGGACTTAATGCTGAGTTTGTTGACTATTGCAGAAGGAACTGTACACTGTGGAACAGATCTGGCTGAAAGTGCCCAACAAGAGCAGTAACAAAAGTTTAGCAAACTGGTAAACTTAAGTAATTTCCTTACACCCAGCATGGCATAGGGTAAGCCATCATTTCACCCTATTGGTTTGTTTTGCTTTAGGTTTATTTCATGTAGATTTTATTGGCAAGATATAATGAGAATACTCATTACAAATAAAGTATTATTTTCCTGCCTAAAGAAGTTACTGCATCTTTTGATTCAGTTGAAACAAACCACGCTTCATGCTTTATCTACACTATGTTGTTGATGTACTGTTGAAAGTAGTATTCAATAGTACAGTTACATGGTTAATGGCATTGTGGAAAATACGCAAAAACTCTCTTGACATCCATTTGTGTTATAATGAAATAATTTTTGAGAACCCTTTTTTATATTATTTGAGAAAAAAATAAACATGGTACAGTGTAGATCATGGTGGGTTTATTTTTTTAGTTCTCTTGGAAATTATTTCTGTGATACTTAGCATAACTTTCCTCAAATAGGGCATCCTCTCATTATACTTTTATCAAACTTCTGGCATTGTCTTAGATGCTATTAGTAGATTTTTGTTTATCTTAAAACTAATCTTTGTCACTGCTTTTGAGATCTATCTGTGTATGATATCTGCATTTTATTTACATGCCCACTTTCAGCCATGGCATAGAACAACCATGTTACAAGAACTGTTGTTCTAAATACTTTGTCTGAATTCCAAAAGTGCTGGGTGAGGGGTTTTGTATATAGCTTGATTATGGTACAAATGTAAATATGTCTATTGTTTATGCATATTGGTTAACTTCAGACTTCATCTGAAAAAACGGTCACTAAATATTGCATGTTCCAGAATTCGTTTGAAAAGGAAACATAATTCCTGCTTTTGTGTACTTCAGATTTATTCTATTTTAAGCGCTTTTTCACCTAGAAAACTGTCATTTCTGGTGTAGAGTTTTAAAAATTAAGACTAAAAATTAATTATGGAATTATAATGGAATATATGAAATATTTGCCTTGTAAGTTAAGCAGATACATTTTGAAGCACATCTTCCCAGCTTCTCTATGTCTGTCAATCAGTTTGAAAAACTTTCTGGCCTTTACAAAAAGATGATCCAATGTTAACGTGCATTTAGAAATACAGGGATGTGTATGTACTGTGCAAGTGAATTCATTATATTTTCCATGCTTTTCTTTTCTGACTTCTGTTTACAAACAAAATAAAATGTATCTGGGAGCTTTTTACTTAGGCCATTTTGTGTAAAAAATTCATTGTGGAGTTGTAAATATACACAAATAATACTAGTTTTATGTTTTGGGGGTTTTTGTGGTTTGCTTGGTGGGTTTTTTTGATGTCTACAAATATGCTTTAGATATGCTCATAGTAACACAACTTACCCCTATAACTTTCCTGACTTATTTGGTTTATAGTGTCTAGGTTTCTGTAGAATATAAAATCACCTTCCAATCAAAGAAGAGGGCCTTTATTGTGTCAAATACTGTTGAATTTTAGGATGGCATCAGAGGCTAAATATTTTACTATTTACGCACACGAAGAATGATTGTAAATCTTGGACAGCACTTAGAAATCTAGCAAATTTTGGATTGGAGCTTTACTGTTCAGTTTGTCAGCCACCTTTCCTAATTTAGTGTTGTTCTGAAAGGTGCAGAGGTTATCATTATACTAATTATTCAGTGAATTCTATTAGCCCCAAAATCACCCCCTGTGGTACTTTGTTATTGAACACCATCTAGATCTCAAGCTATTGTCTGCTGCTCTTTGAGTCCAGCTGGCTTTTAACCCATTCATACAGCCTTGTACTTAAGTTAGTAAGGAAAGTGCACTAGGGAACTGCTTGAAAAACCTGATGCTGAATACATTTTGGTATGTACCTGGCACTGCTTTTTCCTGTTTCACGTAGCCAGTCATTTCATCGTGATCATTTCAAACATGAATGACTCATCTATCCTTGTTAATCTTGGCTGAATGCTCTGGATAACTTTCTTGTCCTTCCTGTGTTTGAAAACGGATCCTGAGGGATCATGCTCCTTGATCATTCACAGGGCAGGGGTGATGCAGCCTGTGATTTCCTAGGTCCTACTTACTACCTTTTTCTAACGGGCATGTCTTGAATCTTTAAGATGGGCTTAGTATTTTTCAGTTGTCAGACTTGCTTTGGTTGTCATGGTGTTTCTTAGATCTTACACAGGAGCCTGACTGAGGTAACAAGCATCCCTTTCAGACCCATTGAATAGTCCCCATGGATTGGAATACGTTGAAATGTAGCAGCCCCTGACTTGTTGCTTTCATACTGTTGGCTGTCCTTCTCTTTCTCATGTCACACTGCTGGAGGTCTGAGAGCAAGTTTTCACTGTGCACACTGAGGCATTGAGCACAAAGACATCAAACATCAAAGACATCATCCCTTTCTGTGTTGAAATCCAATCTGTATTTTCACTGAAATTCCTTTCACTGCTAACGTTCTTATAGAACTCCTTTCTGTTTCTCATTGGATCCATCTGGGGTTTTGCCTTCACAAATTTACTGCCATTCATTTTGCACATTTAGTTCAGTAAGAAGCTTTTTGCTTAATCATACAGACCTTCTGCTGGAGTTCCTCCTCTGTACAATGGGATGAGGCGTTTCTCTGAGCTCTGAGTAGATTTTATATGAAAAATCATCCTTCTCTTTCACTTGATAAGCTTCCCTTTCATGGCAGTCACCTGCAGAGTTCTGCCTAGCATTTCCTTTGACAAGCCAAGGTTTCCTCTTGCAAAGCCATGTTGCAGCTTTTTATAGTCTTTGTTATGAAGCAGTAAATTATTTTGTAATTTTAAAACCATAGGAGTGATGAGAGACTGTACTTACACCTCCCTTTGTTCTCTGGACACAATGTTCCTATATGTAATAAAACTTCAGTAGTGTCATTAATCTTCTCAATGTAAATTATAAATAAAACCGGGTCTTAATTTATTTCTGTATCAGCAAGTACATTACAGATTTTGAGCTGGGCTCTGATACACAGCAGCTTGCTAAAGAGGTTCCACATGATGCTGTAGAGGCTTGAATGGCTCATAGTAGAACTGTTACAGTTTTAAGATTTCTAGGAGTGGGAATTTTGGGGGATAAAAACATTTCTTGAACAAGAAATTACTTTTAAAATGAAGGAAAAAATACTCGTCTGTTAGCTCTGAATCTGTGTTTTGGAATGAGCAGACTAATAAAGTTACATGAAGCTTGTTACCTACAGCAGGGAAGCTCATACTTACTAGACATGTGCTTGATAGAGCGGCTAAGCGAGAAACCATTGGGCCTACTTTGGCTTCTTTTGTGGTGCTGTGATAGTCATGCTTAGGTTTTAACGTTTTAAAGTCACACAGGAGGTTCTGAATGTTTCACAGATACCAATAAACCATCAATAAGTGATGGCTAACATGGTGGCTTGGGCCTGCATTTTCATTAACAGCAGCATGAAAACCATGCAGTCCAGTGGCTTTGCAACTCATTTAGGCCCTGGTGGTGACTGCTGAGTGTTAAAATGTAGACATTGGAGTGAAATTTAGATTTTCCTTTTAGAACACATCAGTCCCCAGGGTTGAAGAGCCAGCCCACCAAAATTACTTCCTCTGCTTTTCTGTAAGGAATAAACAATAATAGTGACGACAACAGCAAGCAACTTTCGGGTTGATTTAAAAGACTCCTCTATTAATATTTTTATATCAAGTCTCCCTCATAATCTAACTATATAACTGCTCATTAAAATATCTCACAGTGTATCCTAATAATAGCCACAATAGTAAGCGAGCAAAGCAAGTTCTGTATTTGAAAGAAGTTTAGATTTTTATTTCCAATAAAAGATTTGATCTCAGAGATTAGTGGTGTGTTAGTATATTTATACAGTAGTTAAGAAGTACACAGTTCTCATGCAGTGAGTTGTAGTACAATAAAAAGAAATCGTGTCATATGAAATTTAAACATTTTTGCTGAGGTTATGCTGTTGACTTACTTTACTGATAGATTAAGTCTTAATTAGACACAGTTCATACAAAAGAGAATTTTAGTGGGAAGATACACTATAAACTATTATCATTTACAGAATGCAAAGCCCTTTCAGCCTGCTTTGGGATAAGGCAAAGTGGTTGATGCTGAGGGCCAGGTTGTGGTTTTTCTGCAATTGTTTCAATGGGCTTGCCTGGAGTGCATGCTGCTTCAGAGGAGCCTGAGTGTTCCTGACACTGTAGATACCTTAATTCTTAAAACTTTGACATATATAAATTAGACATAAACTGAATTGCAGGAGAACTCATCTCATCTGTGATACAGGAAGCTGGGAAGGGATTGAAGGACTGGCAGTTGATTTTTAGCTCCATTTTCATTGCTAGTTAGGTTTTCTGAGGAAAGCTCAGGGTTTTGTCTTTAAGTCAGCTAGTCATGTTTAGTTGGTAAAGCATGTTTGGTGTGCACAGCCAGCCTATGGTTAAGGTTGAGTGGGTGAAGGCCAACTTACCTGATCTGCCAGCTATATACTGCTGGCAGCATCTATTGCCACATTGTGATTCAGTTATAGTCTCATTACCATGTAATGGTGATTACACTATCCATCAATATTCAGTTAGCCAAGTAGCTGGAAAGATCACTTCCTGAATGAGGGACAAAATAAGTTGCAAAAGTTGTACTGAGCTTGGAGAAAATATCTTTGTTAAATGATACACTGACACATGTAAATCATTTGGCATCTGAGGTGCACACCAGTGTCAGTGTTCCTCTTAGTTCTGATGAAATGTAAACAAGATGTCAGATGTTTAGCAGTGCATCAGCCTACATGAACAGGATCCATGGATAGTGGCCCAGTCATCTCCCCTCAAGGTTTTGTTAACTCCCCATCTATACCACAGGTTTTTTATGTTTAAAACTAAATTTAATTGTGAAGTTCCTACTGGTACACCTCTTTTCTGTTAAAACTGGTGTAAACCAAGCTTGTATGGGAAGATACGATTTCATATGTATCATATCTGTGCTTATAAATTATTCTGCTCATTGCAAACCAGGCAGTTTTGGTTATTTAATTTTGAGTGCATCTAAGTACTCAACTGAAAATAAGTGCAATCTGTTACAGTGTAGATCACATGATATTGTGCAGTTGGGATTTAGAATTAGTTATGTAGTGTCGTGACTTTCTGTTATGCAAACCCTAACTCAGTATTTTCGGTTAATAATAATAATGATAAATATGTTCTAACAACCTGTTTTTTGTATAATGAATATGCTAGCAGTCACAAGATTTGGTTGAATTCATGGATTGACATTCAGTTGAGTATGCCTTTTCTTACGGTGAGTACAGAGATTAAACTTGAAAATGCTCTCCATATATGCTCATTCAAAATAATAGCAGGAGGAAGAAAAGAGTTTTGCTTTGAGTGGAAAAGGATAGTCACTTCTTGCACTTGCACACTGAATCAGATAGAGACAGCTGCAGAGGGAAGATATGCATTGCAGAAACTAGATCAATTGGATTCAGTCACATCCAAATGAAATTACAGCACTCAATAACCTTCCTTTCAAGTTACTGAAGTCTTCCTGGCCCAAATTTCTCTTGTCAAGTTACTGAGTTTTGCCGGTGATTAAAGTATCTTGAAATTGCTTCGATAACATCAAGGACCTTGTTGTGACAAGGTCTGTAAATGCAGTCTCTTTTAAGAGAAAGCTGGGTTTCATGTAGAGTATTGAGTATATTGACTGAAATTTTTTTTCACGGGTTTTCAGAAGCTTCTGTTTACAAAGACAGTGCAGAATGAAGAAAAATGACACTTCTGTTACTGAATGAAACCATTTCACATACATGAACACATTATTTAATCTTTTGTGTAGGATATGTCTATTCTTTAGGGCTTTGAAATAGTTTGAAAATGTGTTCTTATTTTGAACTGGACATAGTAGTACTTGGAGAACAGAATTCTGTAAATCAGGACTACTGTTAGTCTTATTTGTTTACCTAAAGTCAACATGTTTGTGCAGTGATCAGCTCTGTGTTGCTATTTATGCTCCAGTGTTCTAGTTATTGAAATGAAGCAGAGCTTTTCTGTTCAGGTGGTACCTCAGATGCTGTGATATTTTGTCCTGTGGATAACTTTTTTGCAGGCTAATCAGTGTGTATATTAGCACATAGAAATCCGTAACCCTTCAGGAAGCATTTATTAATATTTAAAAGTTGAACAATACTGAGAAAAAGTCATTAACAATGTCTAAAAGACACATTGATCATCATTGGTTTAGGGGTCTGGTTTGCTGGGGTTTTTTTTCCCCACTAAAGAGCTCTGTAACTCTTACCCATTTAATGGAGCTGTGGGTACACATTAATTCCTGGGATCAAGAGGTATATCTTTAGCAGCCTGAATTTTAAAAATGCCTATTACTTATATCACCTCCAGATGGTTTGGTGTTTATTGCAGATACGGTTCCTTGCCTTCTAAAATTGGTCTCTGTCAGCACTTCCTCTATAATTAAATACTCATTTTTTCCTCTCTTTCATTACCATCTTACCTTATTACAGTTTTTCCCAAATACCTATTTAGGCTTGACAGACTTACCTGGTGGGAGAGTCCTAATATTTCAGAATTGGTAAGGTATGCTGAAGCAGCTTCCTACCTTCAGACCTTTGAAGATAAACTGAGCTTACATTATGGTTGTAAATGTATTTTACTTGTGCCCACTTAACAGCCAAAACCATTGTTCTCACATTGGTGTTTAATCCGATGAAAGCAAGTATTAAGATGGCTAAAAATGAACAAGGATCAAAACTATTGACACAAGCATTATGTTTATCTGGAGTTTATACTTTTCAGTGACTGATACGCAAATAGAGAAGGCCTTTGGCAATTCCAGTGGAAAGTATTGAAATAACTTGTGGGGTTTCTTGTGCTTAAATTCTTTTGAAAGGGAAATTTGCACATATTCGTGCACACACACACAGTATTTACATAACTGAAGAAGCAGTGTGTGATTTGGGAGGAGAATGGAGTGGTTGGTGTGTTTTTCTCCCTTTGCACTAAAACTTGAAGGAAAGTGCTTTCATTGTTATCTTAGTCCTGGAATAAAAGAAAGGAATGGGAAAGAGGAACTCTCCTAAAGCACCAAATATGGAATTAAGAGCCTTCCTGCTGAAAGCATCTATTACTGCATTACCTGTGATGCTTTTTCTCTATCTGATGTTTGTTCCATCTGCTGGTGAGAAGGGAAGACTGTTCAGTTTTGCTCACTGTCCTCATTTCAGGTATTTTGTGTTCAGTGAATCTTTTTCCCGACAAGGCTGAAAATGCTAGTTCAGCTATTGTAGGCAGCTCTGGGTGCAGCAGTCAGTAGAAATTAGACTGGATGTGTAGAAATGGGAGCAATTCTTTGGATGAGGGAGGGCTGGGAAATGATATGTGTAGGGGTGGGAGAAAAGCAAAAGCAGAATAGAACAGGAAAAATGTCCTCGATGTGGAGGTTCCAGGAAAAATTTTCAGTAAGTAATTCTCCAAAATCAGTAGTCAGATGAGTTTGTTGGCTACAAGCTTAAAAACACCCCTATTGTATTTATCCGTTTATATTCCTTTCTGTTTTACCAATCTGTGGCTGGTTAGAACTGTGTTTAGACAGTCAGTAGTGATTCCTTAACTAAATAATACTTCAAAGATGAGAGGGGTGAAGATAACACTGAATCATGTAAAATAAATGATGTCAAGTCAAATTTTAAAAACAGTAGAAATGGAAAAGTTGTCCAACCATTTAAAAAGTAAATTCCCTTTAAAGCATCAGTAACTACTATTGATGCCTGTGTTACTACAGCATTACCCGAAATGTTACAAAAAATCAGGATCTGGAATTTGCTGTATAAATACAGTTTTCCCCTGTGAGCCTTGTTTGTCTTATTACTTAGATTTGTGAGCTTATTGTTAAAATGTAACTATTTTCTTAGTTCAGCTATGAAGTTTTTTCACGTATAAAAAACCATATTTACATAAATATAATTTTCACATAAAATAATATATAAATATATAAATGCAATAATAATATGCATATACATATATGTATATTTATATGTACACACTCATTCTGAGAAACAGAAATAAAAACTTGTATTAAAAGTATGGATTGCTGTATTCATGTCCAAACCTTGCTTAGCTCAGCTAGGACGTAGCCCATCACATTATGATGACCTAACTCCAATAGTACATTTGCAGCTATTCATTCTGTGGCTGTGAGGACAGAGGTGGCAGAAAGACCTTGAGCTTATCTCAGATTATTTGCTGATGCTACCCTTCATGTTTGTGCACTTCAGTGTGCCCTCATGTCACACTCACCCACTCTGAGGTGATGAGAACAAAATCAGTTGCACTTGCTAAGGGAAGGTGATTGTAATAAGATTAGTATTAAAAGTATTTTTATTTTATAGCTCAGTTTTTCCTCTGTTTTCTTTAAAAGTTCAGTATTGGAATTGTGATAAATACAGGCATGATTCATGTCAAAGTAGAATTACAGTTCAGGACACCAGGATTAAAATTCTAATTGTGTCCTAACTAAGAGATGAAGTGGGGATTTACGTATCCTACTTCCTTGCTGTCCCTCTAATTCTTAGACTCAAAATCCTTACATTCAAAATGAGTTTGCAGTGTACATGCAGCAATACTACAGCTGCTGTTGATCAGATTGTTATTGGTTTTATTTTATTAAAGTGTGACAGCAGTTTAGAATTATTTTTTATTTACAATTCTGCTTTTATACATTTGAAAGAAGAAAACAAAACAAATGCACTGGGGACTTTTTATAGGTATTTCCTCAAAAACCAGCGTGTTATGCCAGCACAACTTAAAAACAACATGGATTATTTTTCTACTTAAAATCTCACAGTGGTGTCTGTTACATTAATTTGCTGTGTTGCAAATAGTTTTAGAGTTGAAATGTAGAGGATCAGAACTTTAAAATTATATTAACTTAAAAAAACCCCCAACATTCTTGAAAAGTATGTCTGAGAGTGTTGAGGCAGGAAGTACAAGTAGGAAAAAAACCTGTGAAAGCTTTCGAATTATTGCATCAAAGACATTGTTTCAGAAGTGACTAAAGAGTTCTATGTACTGAATTATTACATTGCATTATGAAAGAAACTCTCTTTACTTAATGCTTTCTAAATCCTAAGACTCACTTTCTTTCAAATGCTGTTCTATAAAACAGGCACCCATGTTGTTTGGGCTTGTCATGTAGTCAGTCCCATAGCTGCATTTGTGTGGGATTCAAATCTGAGGAAAATGCTAGCTTCACAGTCAAGGCCGCTTGTCATAAATTGTTACCTTTATGATTAAACAAAGAAAAAAATTATCTTCTCTGTCATGGTGGACTGCTTTTGTTCTTTGAGCTGTATTGAGAATAAGTTAAAAGGATGCTGTACTTAATTAAGTTTAATGATTTGGCGCTTAGAGACTCCTGGAAGTTTGGTATGTCTTAAGCTATTTGTATCTGAGCATACACATTGCTTGAATTTAGTGTGATGTTAAAATGTTTCATAAGACAGAGCAGAGTTGCTATGATCTTTCAATGTTAATATGTTTTTCTTATCACTTTACTGTGTAGATACCCTTCATGAGACACAACTCTGCCACAACTCATCCTCGGAGGCAATCGTGGAAACGTTTTATAATATGATTTTTAAATGTGGATAAAGCTCTCGATAGAGTACCTAAAGTAAAGGAGAACAGCTACCTTGTCGCTACTATAAGCTCATTATGACAAAAAGTTGAGTTTGCTTGTCAGGCTTGGATAGAATGTAATTGATTGGTTTGTTGTTCGGACTGACAAGGTAGTTAATTTGCCTGCAATTTTTTGCACTAATCAGGAACATTTCGTATGTGCATTGTTGAAAAATCCTAGATAAATGTCTTGTCAGAATTGTCCTATTAAAGTAATGTCTTTTTCCCCTGTGCTTCGTTGGCAAATGATGTTATACAATGCTTGGATTCACTGAAGAGTGACAGAAGCCTGTGGGACTTAAATATTGTGCATTCCTCTATGGTGATACTGAAAGTAATAAGCAATGGTTTGCCATCCGCCTGCCACTCTACTTATATGTGGTTTAATAAGAACATTTCTATATAGAACATCATGTTGTACATAGACCTTGCTGTAAAAAAGATTGTTTCCTAAAAAAAAAATCTGTTCAGTCATAATGAGACCTGTAAAACACTTGAGACTTAACTATTCTGAAGGAATAGATTTGCCACGGAAAAATTGATTTTCTGCTTATTAGTATGAACTAATTGTTTCTGACTTCAGACACTCAAGTGATTAGAACTATACTTATATTGCTTTCTAAAAAAATTTTATGAAAAGGAAAAATTGCGTATATACAGACATTTGTTTTATTTGGCTTACTTCTCTGGCAGTGTTCTGGACAAGCTTGTCTCCTCACAATTCCAATATGAAATTGTTATGTAAGTTGGGGAAGGAATGGAGAACTGATCACACAGCGTGACAGCTGAGATCCTCGTCTTCGTCCATATATATCCTGGTAGATCCAGACATAGTATTTTGATCTACAAATGGTACTGATCCAGTTCTTAAATCTACAGTAGCAGTGTGTTGACATCTTCATCGTTTTCATCTTGAACTTGCTTGGAAAAATTCTGCTCAAATGCAATCACACTTGTGACTTTATGACATAATCTTTGAATTTCTTGAGATATGGTGGTTTTTGTCATCTATCAAGGCACATTTCCATTTGCAGATTTTTTTAAACTCAATTAAATGCTGTAATAAGTGATAGGAGAAATATACAAATTTGTGTATACTTACCTACAAGTCATATCTTACCAGGGCATTTCATGTTTGGATATTATATTAAATAAAATTAACCTGATGTCTTAACACGTCGTTTTGTTTTAAAAAGGGGGTGGGATGATATTAGAGTAAGATTTTCATCTGAACTATCAGAAATGCCGTTCTGTATTGGCAAGGCACACAAAGACACCTTAAAGTCAAAGAAATTTGCACTAGGAAATAGACATTAATGCTGGAATTTGATCTTTCAGAATCCAGTAATCTCTTTTCGGAAGAAAAGAACCAAGTTAAGTGGCCACTTATGCAAATATTTGAAGTAAAAAGTTATGTCCAAATGCTGTGGTAATGAGGGGAAAAAAAAAAAAAGGTGTTTGCTGTGCTGAGTCTAGGGGAAAAAGAAAGAACAAACAGAAAAGTAACATTCACTGTGATTTATGATCAGTTATTAAACTAACACAGTCAAGGTACTGTGAGTGGGAGAGAATGATAAATGTTGCATATCTTGGCTTTAGTAGGACTTAGAATACTTCTGTGTGTGGTATTCTACTAAATAAGCTAGAGAAATATTCTGTTAATTAAGCTGCAGTGAAATATGTAGCTGATTAGACAAGTACTCTATTTACTATGGACTCGCTGTCAAATGATGTTCCACACACTGAGTTCTGCTCAGGACTCTCCTGAGTATTACTATGTGTTTGTTAATTTTTGCTTTAGTATATCAGGTGCTGGAATAAAGTGTTTTGTTGCATTTGCAGGTCATGGCAATATGGTGTGAGGGACCAGTTTTAGAATTAAAAGTAATATTTTAAGAAAGCATCCAGAAAAAGCATGCAAAGCAGTAAGGGAAAAGACAAATCACTGTTTATTGCTTTGTTATGATACCAAGAATAACTAGTTAGATGATACGTCTTCAAAAAAGAAAGTGTGGGGGGTTTGGATCACAAACTGAGTGTGAAGCAATTTGGTTATATGTAGAAAGAGAGGTGTTACATTTTACGCATGAAAGTACTCCTCCTGAATGTTCTGAAGACTGTTTTATCACCCTTGGAAAAGCCTCAGCTAGCAAATTCTGTCCACTTTGGCAAGAAGTATGTAGAGACGGTCCAAAACAAACCAAATTGAATGATAAGAAGACTACAGGAGACATAAATGCATGAAAAAGCTTTAAACAGTTGGATTTCTGTAATTTAGAAAAGACTGAGGAATCTTTCTCCAAACAGCCTAAATTAATATAAAAGTGATGAAGAGAGAAGTTGCTGCAAAAAAAGGCAAAAAAGTTGTTTAAATCTGATCAGGCCAAACAAAGTTAAATTACAGGAGGATGGTTTGGGTTAGGCTTTTGGGCTTTTTTTTTCTGTTATTGTTAGGAAGCTTTTTCTAACAATAAGAAAAATTGCAATAGAGAAGTTTGTTAGGGAAATTGAGAAATCTCTGGTGTTGAAGGGTTTTAAGTACAGGCTAATCTGTGTTTAAAAACTCTTCTGAGTATTATTGATACTCCCTGGGCATTCTTGGTAAACCAAGGCAACTTCCTGCTGTGTTTTGTGTGTTTGTTCCCCAGTACAGCTTTTGTGTATTTTTTTTTTTTGTTATTACTATTACTTTTTATTTTCCTTTGGCACTTTTTTTTTGACATTAGGCTTTAGTTTAATTTTCAGTATCTCTCTTTTTGTCTCATTCATGTGAGTCCTTCTGTCACTTTTCTCTCTTTTTCTGGACAGCTAGATGTTAACACTTGATATTTCACCTTTTGAAGGAACTTTGATGGCAGTATTCAGAGCTATAATGGACTTCTGTACTAGTTCACAAACAATACACCATTCAGTGTAGTTACCAGTCTGAATACCTGAGAATGGCACATTAGATGTAATCATCAATTATGACTTTAATGTACTTCAGAATAACTAGTGCAGTATTTGCTAATAGCTGTCTTAAATTTTATACTCTTCAGTTTGTCAAGGGGGCTATCCTGGTTCCTTCAGAATTTCTTGTATTTTGCAAGAAAGAAAATACTTTGAATTGGGGGGTGGGGAAGGGCCTGTAATTTATGTAGCATTATCTTAATACATGCCTTGGAGACATTGTCTTCACAGAAATTCTTAATTTAAACTTAAAAATGCTGTAAATAGAAGCTATAGATAGAGGCTGTATAATATTAACAAAACCAAACACATTCAATACAGTATTTACATCAGTGTATTTATTCCCCTTGTATATGTCGGCCCTTAATGAATTTTACAAAATAATTTATCAGGGCAATGTGTTTTATACTTTTGACATACTACGACAGAAAGGGAGAAAAGTGAACACTTCTTGTGAAAGGAAGCTGTTCACATACAGGTTAGTAAACAGTTTCTTTGTAGCTTTCTTATAATTCCATTGTGTCCATACAAACTCAGTTTCATGAAACAGAAGACTTGTGGACCAGTCAGAAAAATGCGGACTACATAGGAATGTCACATAATGATAGCCAGTTCTGCTTCTTTCTTACTCATAGACTGTCAGTGTTAGGTTTTTGGATCTGGGGAGTTGTTTGTTTGGTTAAGTGTTGCAAAACATAAAGTAGGAGAGGTGGCAGTTTCAGAGAGGGGTTCAGCAGAATAAATTTAACTTCACAAATGTCTACCAGATTAATGCTTATTTTCTTTTGTTATATCATTGATTGGCACTATTTGTGAGTTCTGTTAAAGTGAAGTGTTTGGGTTACATGTTGAATAGCATCTGGGGGGGTGCAGAGTAGAAGCATAAAATTTTTTTTTTTTTTTCCTTTTGAATTTATAGATAGAATGTTTTGTTTACTATTTTGCTTTAAAGTAGAACTTCCTAAAGTCAATGTCATAGAAATTCATGCTATTATGTATTACAACTAGCGCTAAATACAGGATTTAAAAAAAAATTACTTCATGTAGCTGATGATGAAAAGTGTAGTGCAGATCCTCTGAGTGAAGGGTTTTCCACAGGATTATTGTATACTAAAGAGAAAAAATAGTCATTTTAATTAATATCCTTGAGTTTGAACAAAACCTTGAGCTGTTTTTCACCTTCAAAATTATATAGGTATTTCATTTAACTGCTGGTAACTGAAGATCAGTAAGATCATCCTGCTCTGTCAGGCCATGTTTCTATCTTGCCCATATGCCGTATTCATCAGTAGTAGGTAGACATAAAGAACAGAATGTAAAACTCATCCTGCAGCTGGTATATTCACTCACTTTTCAGCAATAGCCAATGCCCCTTGTCTTCCAGCCATTACAGAAGAGAGCAGTAGTCTACTGTCTCATCTAATGCAAGTCAGGGACTTCGTTTGGTATGCTTGCATTGCACCTGGCGTAATAGAAATTTGAATGTGTAATACCATAAGCATTATCCTACCCAGAAAGAATATTTCATTTACTTCACTCAAAATGATTAAAATACTAGAATCAAGAAAGATCTAGGTTGGACAGAGCCTCTGGAGGACATATGTTCCACTCAAAGCAGGACTAATGCAAGGTTAGATTTAACTCTGAAATTAGATCAAGTTCCTTAGAGTTATATGCTGTTTAATTTTGAGCATCTTTGGCGACAGAGAGCCTTTCAGGGTAACCAGTACCTGTGTTTGAAGAGGCTGTATAATTGGACTACGTCCTGGTTTATGTTCAATATTATGTGCCTGTGCAGTCACAAGAATTTTAGTGCTGGAATCATGCTCCTGATAGTGAAGTCACCTAAAGCTTGGCTGATCTATGTGAGGACACTTCTAAGTTATCCTGGTGCTAATAGTTTTTTCAAATGATTCTGTAGAACAGAAGCTGCAACATGACTTGACTTGCAGGCAATGGAAAACGTGTAGAAATCAGGAAGAAGAAAACCATCTTTTTCATTTTGTATTTATATTTTTGTCTTTTGACAATATTCTGCCTAAAAATGAAAGAGTTGCTAAGGATCTAGACCTTATTTTAAAATAGTGTAAATACAACACTACAGCACTTCTGTTTTTTTCTCGGCCTATGGCATATCACAGCAAAATGAAGGGAATTTCTGCTGGAATTCATGGGGCTGAATTGAAGAGTTTCAATGTAGAATGGCAGGGTAAGCTACAAAGACGTATCCTCACTTATCTTCACTTTTTTTTAAGAAATGGCAGAGAAACCTAAAAAGAAGAATGGTTTCCACGTATTCCATAATGAAAAAGTACTATTGTTTTGGGCTTTTCCCTCACTAAGTAGAAGTACTTTCTTGGACAGCATTCATAACAATGCACTAAATATAAAATTGTGCAGTTACTTTACCATTAGATCTTTAATTAATTTTATTCTTTAAATAAGGGCACAAGAAAGTGCCTTCTTTGATATTAAATCTAAGAGTTGCTGATATGACCCATCCCACAGCATTAATTCCTATCAGCCAGAATTTATCACCTGTGTGGTCTGATTGCAGTTAAGGTATCACAGGACCACTCTTCATCTAAAGTCAGGCATCTTGGTTCTGTGGTTTGAATTCTCTTTAGCTACATCACCTTACTCTGGTTTTGGGGGAATGCTTGCATGCTCTTTTCCATTGGTTCTATCATATGGCCACTAACAAGAAGTAAAATGTTAACAGTACCTTAAAACTGTCATAGCTGGTTTTAGGTTGTTCATCTGAATCAGAGCAGCACTTGCCACAGAGTAGCACTGAGAGATTAAAGAGATGAGGGTTCACTACCTGAGGAGAAACATCTCTTAAGTATTTAGGGCCTTAGTCAGAAATGGGGTCTAAAACAAGCCTACAAGGAAAGTTGCGTGTCAATAGTAAAATCCGCAGGGGTGCTGAAATAGCCATGGTGTTGCATACCCCCAGCTAGTGGGTGAGTAAATGAACACTCATCCTGCTGCAGTTCTCTGAGTTTAAAATTGGATGAGATTACTTCTAATTTTATTCTAAGTTTGCCAGGGTAAGACTTAATATGACAAGTTCTCTAATTTTAATGGTGATGATGGTTTGTCAATGTGTTTTACCTTCCATTAAAATAAATCTTTATAAGCTGATGCGATGAATAGGGAGTGGTATATGTATTTTGCAATTCTGTATTTTGTTCAACATGGTACCTTTTGGCATGACACTGCAGATGATGTGCAGTGATGTGTACATAAGTGAGAGATTTTCTGTAGTCTCTGAAGCATATTTGGAAAGTTTATTTAAAGATTAGCTTATTAATGTTGTGTTTCAGGCACATGTAGGTAATTACTTTTACAGCTATAGATGGGTGATGCTGTCTTGTGAATGCAAAATAGATTTCTTCACTCTGGCTGAATCAGCTCTTTGTGGTTTTCAGTGATATTAACCAGTGACTTACAAATGTGCAGGTTTTGCATTCACTGTTCCTCTGTAAAAGCACAGGTCTTTTTCCCCAGTGCTCACAGGAATACTTCTGCAGGCCAACTGATAAGACTCCCTCCTGTGCAGGTAGATACAATGTAATGAAATTGGATGTGTGTGCTGAGCTTTGTAAATAAAATGAGATTGACCCTAGCCATTATCTCATTTATCTCATTTACATTGTAAAATCAGTATCTACACTATTGATTAGAGTATAATTAGTTAATTATGAACAGGAAGATGCAGAGTTATGTAGGGCTTGAGCACAGCCAGCTGTACTGCTAAAAAACTAATAAAAACAATCCAAGGGCATGAGCAGATGGAGATCACTTTATTAAAGAACAAAGCAGGCAGTTTTCAGGTATGGAAATGCCTAATCGAGCTCACTTGCTGTGAAGATGTAGCTGACCTTCTTTCTATACTTTTAGAAGTGAAAAATGTTTTCTTTTATTATTTTTTAATTTATTAGCCTAAATCTGACAGAATTCACCTTTCTTCTTCACACCCCATTTTCTCGATATAGATTGGGCATATATCCATCCTCATTAATTGCTGAAATGAGGAACACAGTGATTTCTAATTTTGATGCATAAAGTAATTTCAGGTTTGTTAAAACATTGATAGTAAGCAATTACCTGTCAGTTAGAGGTAATTTAGGAGGTTAGGTTGGCTTGTCTTTGTATGGAGCTCTGCTTTTATTCTCACAAAGTTTTCAGTACAACTGCTAGCCAGGCCAGTGGGGATGGCTGTGCATTTAATTGCACTGTAAATCATATACTTAACCACAAAAAAGTTATCCACAAATAACAGCAATACAAAATATTTGCTAGTTTAAGGGCTGTTTTTAAGGTGTAACCTTGAATATAAAAGGGTAAAATTTTTAACTGAACCTTTAAAATGGAGGAAGTGCTTTCTTTCCCTTCCCCTCCTCCCATCCCCATGCTTTAACTTGTACTATTAAGCCATCTTCAGGATGGAAGTGGATGATATTCATAAATGATAGTGCTATGTGTCTCCTTTACTCAGTAGGTTATTGTATGGTGATTGATCTGTGAGTGCAGGTGCTGAAATGCTGTGAAACTGTCAGCACGACACCTCCTGTGACCCAACAATTTCATTCTCTAATTAAGTTCTTATTTTGTGTTGCTTTCTTATTTTCTGAATATGGCAGTGGATTTGCTATCATTTTGTGTTGCTAGACAAAAGAACACAAGTAACGGTATACACTCGAGGGCTTAATCTCATTTTACTAGCGCAATTTTAACCTAGGTTTAAGGTTTTCTTTCAGAACTAGGAATTAAGAATGCCAATTCTGTCTTCTGTACTGTGATGTGTGTAAGCTTCCCATTTTGTCCCAAGTCAGTGTCAGCAGCCGAGTTGCCAGACAACTAAGGCATCATCTTTAACCAAGGTACAGTGTGTATTCATCCATTTTCCCAGCATCATGCTCTAGGAAGTTCAGAATCAGCGCATTTGCATTCCACAATACAGAATTTGTATTCCAATAAAAAACAGTACAAAGGAAGTGTTTAAAGAGTTCTGTTTTTATCACCATGCAACTTTTTATATTTTGATACATGAAAATATGCTTTTGGTATTTGCATTTTCTCAGCTGTGCAGATGCAGATAAAGGCAATTAGAATCTGGAAACTTTCATAGAGATATTTTTAACACACTCCAGGAAAATGCAATTTTGCTTCGGCCAAGCTAAGCAGCTTTGAAGTGATAAAAATTAATGACAATAAATATTAAAACCATTCAGCTTTAGAATGGCGCCACCAGATCTGTATTTAATTTCATACTGTTCTGGTTGTTTCAACATAGCCTTGCTGACTCCCTGAGCATACTTCTGAAATCTGGCTGAAGGTGCAGCCAGGAAATAACCACATTCTAAATGCCAAATGGAAAAGATGTAAGAATAGATGGCAAACTGTAATTTTAAAGGGGAAGTATTTTCTTTTGAATGTATAAGCACTTGTATTTATAGACAATCACTTCAGAAAAAAATCTAAACCAGTACTGTTTAAAGCCAGGTGTAGATTTTAGGATTAAGCTCTGAAAATACATTAAATTGGTCAGAAATAGTGTGATGCTTTATTTTATGTTACTTAGAGGACCCCAAACAGTTTACAAGAAGGGAGTTCTGATAACCACTGCTCAAATGCAAGCACTTAAGTGAATAAGATTCTAGATACTGAAATAGGTTAGTAAAAACATATTCCTTTACAGATGAGAACATGGAAGCTCAAAGGAGGCTTTATCTTTTGCTGAAGGTCACACATGCTGTTGGGATGTAGGAGTGTAACCTATCTCATCTCCCACTCACAACCTTTTTGTTATTTTAATATGCCTTTCACAAGAAATAAAGCTGCATATATTCCTGATTGTGAGTAATATATTTGTACATTAGAACTCTTCTATCTTTAACAGAGAATTATTTCCTCTTTTAAGTGTTTTCTTTGTCCTGGAATTAGATTGAGTTATTATTAAACAATCATAAAGATATAGCTTGTAATACGGTATATCCCATTTTTTAAAAATACCCAACCCATGTCAGTCCAGTGTTCCGTAGTCTGGATAGGTAGGTTATTGCTTTTAATTTCTACTTAGCGGAAGACAATACATGTCATACCCTTACCAGTGATCATGTCTTACATATAATTGCTAAAACCAGAAGGTTTCCATAACAAGCACAGCCTTGACAGCAAGGACGCAAAGTATTTACTTAGGTTAAACAGTGGTAATCAGGAAACTGATACTTCTTTTTATCTGGAGACTAGTACTTGGAGAAGAGTCACATGCACATTTTCTTCTGTTAATACAGCAGCATGCTCTGTTAGTGGAATCTTCTGTTATGCACTGTGTGTTCTGTTGATAAATTATATCCCTCTGGTTCTGATCTGCTGATGCCTGTGCCATGCTGTTTGCAATTTTCACAGACTTTTTCTTGTGTTTTCTCAAGGAGGAGATGAGTGACCAGGGAAGCAGAGAACCAAAGTGAAGGGCATTTCTTAGAAGATTTTATTTTTAAACATTTACTCTATTTTCTATTTTTTTGATCATTTTATATTGGCTTTAATTCAGAGTTTAAGGGCATTTAATTGAAGAGAACATTGCGAAGTAAATTTGAAAAAATCTTTCATACAAAAGAATACAGGGAAATATGCAAATAAAGTGAGGTTCAGGAGTATATATGAAAATCTATTATTTGCTTTTAAAAGTCTCTTATTTTGAGCAATCATACTGATTTAAAAAGCCTTTAAGTACTCGTTAAACGGTAGGATTTCTTCAATGCTGGTACATTAAGAATAGGTGAACAATAGCTATGCTACATGTTTTGAACATTTTATGGGGGCTGTACATAGCACAAAACACTAATGAAAGGTTTATTAAAAAGAACATAAAATTGTTGTATGTACATAGTGCAGCTTTATAAGTGAAAGATCGCAGTGAAATTCTTCTAAATTAATGCACCTTTCCAGAAAATTCCAAGTGAATCAGAAAATATTTTGTGCATCTCTTTATCAACCATATAGTCCTGGTGTAAAAAAATGTAAATCATAGCTATAAATAGTACTGGAGTTATTGAATATGCGAGCAAACATTTCACTGAGCTTTCCTTGAAAATGCAGATGTGTGAAATAGTGCCTTAAAACTCTGAAGAATCAATGTTGTCACTGCCTAAAAAAATCACAGATTTCTGAATATAAGCGGTAATGAATGACATTGAAGTATCTAGAAAAATTGAGCTGGTTATGTGTTTTTTCTTTAATTTGCAAGTCTCTGAAGTAACGTCATCTGTATAAAATGATGACAAAGGAGTGTCTGCATCAAAATATTCCAAATTAGGCAGAACCTACTTGAATTGTGTTTGAAAACACCCCTTATAGAAAATGGATTTTCTGTATCATGATAATGGATCAGGAAATCTTGTTCTGAGAATTGCATGGAAGCTCAATCTAAAATAGTGTAGAAGTACCATTTATATGTAAATATATATTTTGGTTTTCTGTTGCAGGTGTGATGAATGCAGGCTTTGCTACCACTTTGGTTGTCTAGACCCTCCCTTGAAAAAGTCTCCTAAACAGACTGGCTATGGGTGGATTTGTCAGGAATGTGACTCTACGTCCTCCAAAGTAAGTTAATTCATCCTGTGAAATAGTTGAAGTATTCTGGTTTTAGCAGTCTTACTCAGCATCTGAAGTTTTTGTTGAAATGCTATGCATAGGGCTGCTCTGAAAACCAGTAGGTCATAAAGTAATGATTTCAGATTCTCTGTAAAACAGGTAAAAACCAGAATGTATGGAAAATGGAAATATTCTTAACCAATAAAGAGAATTTTACTATCCCAGTTAAATGCTTTCTTTTCATATTGTGTTCTCCCTGACAAAGGAGTGAGCATGGACACTGTATCGGGATTGGTAACTTTATTAACAAGTGAAAGTGTTTTAGGAGTAACAAGAATGCGAACCTCTAAGGACAGATAAGAGAATGCATGTTTTTTGGAATGAAGATTATTTGAATTACTAAAGCTCTTTTTTTCACTGGAAAATCGTATAAAGGTTGTTAATACTTTATATTGATTGGTATGCCTTGGTCAAATACAGCATTGTAAAATTAGAACTAAATTTTTGACATGGATTAACTCTCTTTAGTAATATTGATAGTATGCTTCTGTAGTATTTTCAAAAAATAAAGATTTTTATTCTTTGTCTGTACAGATCTTCTTTAGTACTGGTTTTCTTTTCTATCACAACCATAACCTCTGAAGAAATACTTTACAAATGATTTTCAAAATTGGATTTATAAATGCATCTGATACCTCAGTGTTAAAATAACAAAGCATTTGGAAAGCCTTTCAACTGTCACAGGCTTTTCTGCCACTTTCTTTGTATTTTTCAGGGTTTTTTAACTAGTAAGGAAGTATTTAGATACCCAGGGATGCAGTTGTGCAGAGAGGTTGTCTTAAGTTACCTCTTAGCATACCTGGATACTTAAACCCTTTCATGATGCTACCTTTAAGACTGGAACATAAAAAATGTTCAGAGGAAGTTATGCATTTTTGGCTTGCTAGTGTCCCTTTGCAACTGGAAAAATATGGTATTCCGTTTCACCCCTGGGGGTTAATCAAATCATTCATCTGTAAGGAGATACGAAGACAGACGTCGGAAATTAGCTGTCCACTGTAGTTTGGACATCAAGCAATCTTTCTTGAATACCACTTACATGCAACGGACATTCTAAGAGTGAATTAAAATTGTTATTGAATTTCTGTCACCTGCTTAAGCTAAAAGGGGTTCTTGATAACGTTAGTTAAAATCTTCCATCTCCTGTTCTTGGCTTCTTCTGAGTAAACAAAAACCCCAGGATTTGTAATTTCTAAATGTGTTTTCCAAGAGATTAGCATGCTGTGCACCATATACAATTTTAAAATACTTTATCCTTGTTAAGCATGATTACTTTATCATAAATTAGGTATGACTGACTTCACTTAGTGCAGGGTGTTTATCAGTTTTAAGGTGCGTATTGAAAAATACAGTGTTCTAAAGAGTAAACAAAGTTTACTTGAAGGATTTATTTTATTTATCGTAAGGATTTTTAATGAGTAAATCTAAATAAAGTCTTTGGCACTTTGAAGCACAGACACTTTGCACTGTATTTGAGTGACTGTGTAATGAATATGAAAGATATTGAAAAATTGGCTTAGGGGGACTCCTTGTGGTTTTGTTTAGTCACTTTCCCATAGCTCTTCTACAGAGCTGTGCAAAGATACTTCACTGAAAAAGATATGTTGTTCTCTGGGGTTTTTTTAAGTTCATTTTTTGTACCTTGGTTTTAGTTTATTCTGTACTATGTAACAGAGTCAAGCAATATGGTGTTGAGTTAAGCTCCTTGCAGCCTCAATGTGAATGTATTTTTAAAAGGATTAGGGCTTTTTTTACATACTTAATTTTTGAATTTAGTATTCCCTATGGCTTTAGGATTGTGTACTGTATATCCATGCTTTTGCACAGCTTTTCACAGCCAGGAGGAGCTGATATTGGAAGGCGTTTTTTACCCTTCACTAGGAGGGGTGGTCTCTCAAATGTATACTTAGAGTTTAGAAGAAGAAAACCGTAGAGAAAGGTGTGTTGTTTGCTGCACTGTGCCTGACCTGTGGATGAATTGCAAGCCTGAGCTACCAGCAATTTCAATCTCTCAGTCACTCACTAAATCCAATTTTTGGTGTGTCACAGTGAAGTTTCTTGTATGGATTATAACAGCAAAACGGGATTGAATTTCGAGCTTTGACCAAGGAAACTATTGTTTAGATTTCATTCCTTTGACTTTGTTTTGATCCAATTTAAATTACTGTTACAGTATGCATTTTAAAATTCCCCAACAGTATTTTTTGTAACAGTATTGGGCCTTGAAAACAGTTGGTAGGTAAATTGCACTGTCTCAATGACATGAGAGATTATAGTGTGTAGCATACAATGGTTCAGTTACTGTTTATTTCTAATTATGAATTTCTATTTTAGATGTTCAGGAAAAGTTGCACACTGCTCACAGCGAATAATGTGATTTTATTTTCAGATTTTGCTAAGCACTTGCAGGTGTCAGCAGTACAAAGGATGTAATTTAGCAGATATAAACATATGCTTTAAATTGTATCTATCACAGATGCTGGACGTGGTCGTTCCATTTTGCTCATACTAGTCACAGGACTCTCCAGAAATTGTGTCAGTTTTTCCACCAGCGTAACATATTCCCATATTACCCTGCCTGTCAAATAAGAAACAGACAGTGACTTTGCTGTAGGGCATGAGGGCAACTGCTTCTCTGCTGCTAATACTAGCTGTCGCTTTTATGGAATGGGTGATGCTCACTACTAAGGTCTGACAAGCTCCC
The DNA here is from genome assembly GCA_009867235.2 of Psittacus erithacus. NCBI lineage: Eukaryota > Metazoa > Chordata > Aves > Psittaciformes > Psittacidae > Psittacus > Psittacus erithacus. The sequence continues at coordinate 52,153 of WYDI02001110.1, forward strand.
TCATCTCAAAAACATTGTAGATTTTCTTACATCACATGAAAGCTGAAGTAAACCTATAAGCTCTCAATTTCTATAACATTATCTGTCTACCCTGTGAAAGGATTATGGTGCGCTTTCAGGATTGCCAAGCAGCACTCTAAGTCATAAATTTCCCCATAGTTTGAAATAGTGATATTCAGAATGAATATAGAACCTTGTTTTAGTTGGATTTACTAAAAATAAAATGAAATATGAACTAAATTATTTGACATTAGGATGTGGTAATATTCACTAGGAACAACTGTGGCCTGACCATTTGCTCATTATGTGCAATAAGGGTCTCATTATGAGGTCTCATTATTATTATTAGATGTGGATTGCTTTCTATTGCCTTCCATTTAAAAAGTACTGTTGAAGTATCTCCTCCAGTTTTAAAATTCTGCAAAGGACTAAGGCAGTAAAGAGTTTATATCATGGTGGTTGCAATGACTGTCCTACTTAGGTTGCTATCGGCTCATCTTTGTGTACAATCTGTTTTGCAAAACACTGCAGAGTGTACATGTCAGGTCATTATTTTAGTGCTGCAAGATCAGCTGCCTTGTCTCTAGACTTCTCTTTAGTTTCCTTTTATTTCATCTTTCTATTGTATTGCATTTTTGCAGGGGAAATAAATTGTCAGAATATATGCATAGAATTCTCATCTAAACCCCTCAGGAAATATTTTCTGAAATTCAAATACCTGACAGACCAACCCTGGCAAAGAATATATTTTTGTATACCTTTTATGCTTGAAAGCGATCATGGATGATTTGCTTATTAGCCAAGTAGAATAATTTCTTTGAGTATATCTTGCTTTCACATAGTGAGTAAGCATATTTAATTGGTCACTGTTATATGAAAACCTTGAATGTAGTATTTTAAATAATGTTTTAAATGAAAAATACTTTTTTAAATTTAAAATTTATTTCAAACATCTTAATTTGGTCTGATGAAGAAAAAAGAGAGAAAAAAGTAAGCTATTTAATTCTTGTAGTTCATGGGATTTTATTCTAGTGAAACTGAAGTTGGTGGTTAAGAAGGCCTGTGAGGAGTGTAGAAGTTTCCGATCAACTCATGAGTTGTGCAGATGACAATCTCGTTATGGTTTATGGAATTTAATCTTTTTCATTATCCCTTTTTTTTTTCAAACTGAGGGAGCATTTCCTCACATGTGGAGTTAAAAAATAGTGAACCCCCAAAATCCTGGTGTCAGGCTTTCAAAATTTAGGAAATACCAAAATCAAGGTGGCATGCAGCACTTTAAGTCCTTTTGTGGTTGTATGTGAATTTGCAGCCTTTAATCACTTCATGCTGTGGTACGGTTTTTTTCTATAGGACCCCTGTCTTGTCTGATTTAATTGGCAGGGATCACTAAAAGGGATTAGTTGGGGTTGAATATAAGGAGAAGATGCTATCTCTAGCTCTTGCCAGGCATGAAAACCAAAGTGATGGTTTCAGGAAAAGGAAAAAACCAAAGCTTGACCTTATGTTTGAAGCAGTTGAGTTGTGACCAGAAAATTGAATTTTACCTTTTTCTCACCCCAGAGCTCCTGTGAATGCTAGACAAATTCAAATTTCAAAATGCTTAGTGATTTTTTTCTCCTTGTTTGCTGCTGCCTAGCTTGGATCCCTTGGCCCAACATACAAAACTGCTGACTTCTCTGAGCTGCCATGGGCAATAGCATAAGCCATGTTTTGAAAGGACTGAGTCTCCATAATGATGTGGTCTGGACTATTGCAAATTGAGTAATTTAACAGAAATTACAATTCTTACTTTCCCTGTGTCTTGGTTTCCGTTTTGAAGAGTGTTGGTACTGCTTCTTTATCTTAGACATTTTCCATAGATTTGGATGAGTTGTTTTCTGGAGTTGCCTTTTCCTGTCCACTGACTACAGGAAGAAACCAAGACAGCTAGCTTAGATTAGCCAGGGTTATAGTTTAGGGGAATTCTCCTTGCCTGAGTACACACAGAAAATGATTGAATCAGCATTGCGTGGACAGACTTTAACTGGGCATTTACTAAACACTTGGAACAAAACATTTTCAATATAGCCAGTATCTGTTAACATTTTATATATACAAGAAAACCCTATTTGAATACAATTTATGAGCTTGGCACATGGTGATAGTATATACGCATGCTTAATCATCTCTGAAATATGTTTTATATAGGGATATAGTTTCAAAACTGTGTGATTTTTAAGTAGTTACCTTTAAAATGCATATTTCAAACAATTAACCAAAACATGCTTAAAGGTCTTTTGTATTAATTCAGACTTCTTTCAGTTGCATATGCTGACAAAGGGTGACTGCAACTGTGAAGAAACTGTGACCCTAATTTAGTCAGCTTGCATCAAAGGGACTGTCACATCAGAGCACCTCCATTGAGGACACAACATACAAACAAATGTACTGCCACCATGGCAAACAGCATTGCAGCTGAAAAATGATAAAAACATACTGCTAATAAATCTGCTTGCTGATACAAGCAGAACAGAATATAATGCAAAAAAGTTCAGGTTTTATGCAACATTTTTCAGCTAGAACTTAGGAGTATTTCAGGGTGTTTTGCAGAATAACAAATTGCATGTTATAATTCACTGACTGCATTTGTAAAGGTAGAATCTGCACTTCTGCTAGGTGTAGATATTAGGAACTATTTCATTGTACAGTTAACAAAAATGGTAGAGTTAAATATTTTTTTGTGTGCATTCATATATTTAAAGTTGGAGGAGGAGAGTTGAATTATGCTACATAAGTCAAATTAGAACTTTAGTTGCTTGTGTGACGTGGAGCAAAAGGTGTTTTTTATATAGCAACTGGGAAATACATGGTTATTTTGAAATCATTGTCTTCCTAGGTTTGTTAGGAGCAGTCAAACATCGGCACTACACTGATTCCCTTAAAATTCAAGAAGAGAAAATTGTCCAAGTCTGTACGGCTGTGTGCAGATTTAACACAAGTCCTTGCATCGCTTAGGCCTTGTTTTAAGAACTTCAGTAATGCCAAGCCTTGGCAAAGAAATTAATTTCACTATCACGATGGTTTAAAACAAAAGAGTGAAATTGCAGTGTACAGTAGTTTTTCTCAGTTGGCTGAAGTATTGCCAACTGTGTTTCAATATTTGTTCCCAAGTGTCATATTTTAAAAAAAGAATTGGCAGAGCCTCCATTATTTTCTGGCAAACAGGTATAATACATCTATGTAATGAATAATTTCTACCATCAAATGTTCCAAAAATAATCAGCCTTCAAATTAACTTAAGATGGGGCTTGATTTATGAGTAGCAGATAAGCTCAGCCTAAAGTTAGTTGGTATTAAATCCCTAAATTAATCCAAATAATGAGATACACTTAGTTGGCAGAAGTGGATTCCCATAGCATAGGTGGTAATTTTAAATTCTTCAAAATTGTTAAATTAAATTAAAACTCTTAATTCTCAACATCAAAATCAATTCTATCAGTTCCAATACCCCATAGTAGTAATGGCCATATCCTCATCATGGACTTCTAGTGCTTGTAATTCTTCTTAGCTGAAATTTAACTGTATCAAAAAAGTGTAGAAAAAAATGGACAATACAGTACAAACATTATCTTTCCTATTACCCTCATTCACTCTTTTTCATAAACAATCCAACAATGCAGAATTTCCTTTCCAAAGCTGAAGCTTTGCACACTGTTCCTTTTCTTAACAGGAGAGCAGTAATGCCATAATTACGCCAAGATATGCCTTCCATAATGCTGAATATTTTATGACAAAAACAGGAGGGAAAAATGTTTCAAATACTACTGGAAAGAGTAATTCATTCTGATGTTGTGATACACACACATGCCTTATACCAGGTGCCCATCAGAGCTGCTCTGTCATTCCTCTCCTCATCTGGGTAGGGGAGAAAGAATACAATGAAAGTTTCATGGGCTGAGGTACGGACAGGGACATCACTCAGAAATTACTGTGGTGGGGAAAACAGACTCAGGGAGATCAGTTTAATTCATTACCAGTCAAATCAGAGTAGAATAATGAGAAGTAAAACCAAATTTTTAAAAACACGTTTTCCCCACCCCTCCCTTCTTCCCAGGCTCAACTTTATCCCATGATTCCCCATCTCCTTCGTTGAGTGCCACAGAGGGATGGGGAATGGCGCTTGTGGTCAGTGCATCACATGTTACCTCTGCCACAGGTTATATTCTTCCTCAGGGAAGGATCCCATGCTTCCCCTGCTCCAGCATGAGGTCCCTCCCACAGGCGATGGTCCTCTGCAGGTTTCTCCAAAGTGAGTCCTTCCCATGGGCTGCGGTTCTTCATGAACTGCTCCAGGTGGGTCCCTTCCAAGGGGTGTGTCCTTCAGGAGCAGGTTGCTCCAGTGTGGGTTGTCCACAAGGTCACAAGTCCTGCAGGAAACCTGCTCCGGTGTGGGCTCCTCTCCATGGGGCCACAGCTCCTGCAAGGAGCCTGCTTCAGTGCATGCTTCCCATGGGGTCACAGTCTCCTTTGGGCATCCCCCTGCTCTAGCGTGGGGACCTGCATGGGCTGCAGGTGGATATCTTCTCCACTGTGGACTTCCATGGGTTGCAGGAGGACGGCCTGCCTCAGCATGGGCTGCACTCCCAGTGCCTGAAGCACCTCTGCCCCCTCCTTCTTCACTTGCCTTGGGCTCTGCAGAGCTGTTTCTCTTGCATGTTCTCACTCCTCTTTCTCACTGCAGCTTGTTGCTGGCTGTTTTCCCCCTTTGTAACTATGTTATCCCAAAGGTACCACCCCCATTGCTGAAGGGCTCCACCTTGGCCTCTGGCAGGTGCACATGGGGGAAGCTCTAGCCCCTTCTCAGGAAGCCACCCTGTAGCCCCCCCGCTACCAAAACCTCCCCGCGTGAACCTAGTACAGAAATGAAAGGAGTTATTTGTTTCAAGAGGCTTTGTAAGTATCTCGCAAATCAAGTTAATACTGATGTAGGCCTGCTTTTTCTGAGTTGTCTTGATAGTTTTGCTTTTTTGAGGCTAAAAATATGCTTCTGATGTAAAAACAAACAATGATGGCTGAAATTAGAAACAAGCTTGGTCATTAATTACTGCTTTGGTTAAAATACACACCCATGTCTGATTTCCGGTGGAACATTTAGGAGGTACCTGGTAGTAAAGTACTAGTCTTAATTAAATCATAAACAATGTAGTGATTATACATTTTTTAATCCATGTAATTTGAATATACACAATCTAATATTTTACTGACTAAACCTGTAGTTTAGATGTGTTTTAGTTTAGATAGAATAACTATTACCTACCCTAAAGTAGTGGTAAAGGAAGCAAATTCTCTTCATGGGCAGCTGTTAGAAATGCTACTGCTGCTTTGCACCTTCTTTAGGTTATGCTTCTAACAAAATCTGCTTACAATGACGGTTTATCTGGGAAATAGCTCTTCTACTGAATCATGACTTATACTTCCTAAGCCATGACAAAATGAATTTACAGCCTACATTGCCTGCTGCTGTAGTGCTGAGTGGCAAGGAGTCTCTGCGGGGACCTATGTGCAATCGGGAAAAATCCGAAAAGCAGCTAGCATCGTGTTTGAAGTAAAGCCACTAAACATGGTTTTATGCTAACACAGCGTGAGAGAATAAAAAGCGAGAGCGCTTTTTCAGCTCTGAGCAGCACCCCGCAACAGGAAGATTTTATACCTCGTCTTTGGTATGCAGCTATGTGCACTCTCAGAGGATGTGAGAAGGCTGAAAGAGCAATAGTGTCTAGGAAGGATGGAGGAATGCTTGCTCCTTAAAGAACTAGAGGCTTTCTCTTTCTTGCTTTTGAAAATCAATTTATAGATATTTATAATGTTGTGCAACATTGACGGTGAATGTTATGTATTAAAGATGCTATATTGAAATGTGAAAGACATGGAGATGGTAGTTTTAACCCAAGTTGTCTGTATTTTTTGTTCCTTTTTCAGTGAAGTCATGAAAGATACACACCCGGGAAAGTCACTGAACTGTAGCTGCCAAAGCATCATAGCTTACACCACTGATACACATTCAGATCTGTTCCATCAATCCAGTTGTCTTCCTACTTCTAGAGTTCCTAAAATAATGAAGCTTTTGAATATTGATAATTAGGGGCTTCATGCTGACAGTGGAGCCATAAACAAATTTACCAGTACACTGTAATTGACCATTACTACTTTCTATTAACAACCCTATTGCAAATTTGGATTGTTATTTTCTTAATTAGTATAACACATGTTAATTTTGGAAACATCTGAAAAAAATTGTGAATGAAATGCTTCTAACTGACTTTGGAATTTTTTAACCTTTCAAACCTTGATTAAATTCTTGGTTTAGATGATATAAGCTGTCAGGAGGGCAGTATTAAAAACATTTCCACTGTGAGTAATCTTTTCCAATTTGAATATTCGTAAAGAATTAAGATAATTATTTTTTGCCTAGAAATGTGTTTCTTGCCTTATGTTTTATATAGAGCTAGAATGTATGTAATTAAAGAAATATATATCTTAATTCCTCACTATTCCAACTTTATTACCCTGCAAATTATCTTAGCACATCACCATATTCTATGTGATCGAAGAAGAATTAGTTTTTTAATTGTTAGTCTCTGGATAAGATCCTAATACACTGTCATAGTTGCCCAATTAAATGCTCATGTATACTCTCAAGGTTGATTTTATTTTAAAGTCAAAGAAATGCAGCCAGATGCATCACTTAAAGTAATGTACAAGTTCCCGATGCTGCTTGGGCAAAGTCTAATCATACCAAACCAGGAGAGAGAAAGGAGAGTGGGGAAGAAACCAAAAAAGTACCATTTTGTGTAGTGCTAAGCAAGTAATGAATTTTAGCAGAGTCAAGATTTGCTTTTCATCGTCATGTTAGATAGTGGTGGTGAGGTTTAGTCACCAGTCTCAAATAGGGATTCACTTAGTGCCAGCCACATTTAATCACATTTTGCAGAAGACAGCTGGGCATTGCTGATTTGTGCTGTGTCAGCCACTTTCTGTGGAAGAGTGTCTCATCGCTTGAATTTTAGCGTTCTGTAGCAGAAAAGTCCACTCGTCTTAAAATTGGCTCAACAAATAGCTTGTGTAGGTATATAACTGTAAGAGCATTACAATCTACCAAGAAAAAACACAAATAAATGGCATTTTAAGATAGCTTCTGAAAAGATTTTCACAAAACCTTTAAAATGTATAGTGCATTGATAAATTCTGTTAGCACTTAAGTTTATCTTAGATTTTTTAGTAAATGTGTCTTTGATAACGATTGAAAATTATCTGGTTCAGTGGTTTGAAAGACATTTGGGCGTGTTTGAAAAGTCTTAAGTGTATTTCAGCTGTGTCAAATGGTACTGAAGTACTTCATATGTGGAAAACCTTGGAATCTGTAGGTACCAAGATTTCTTCTAGCTACTAATCTCATGAAGACTGAAGGGCAGATGGTATCCTTTCAGTTGTGGTATAAATAGCCGAAGAAAAGAAGTGTCAGAAAGGAAATAGCAAGATAACTCAATATTTATGGAAGGTACACACAAGTGTACTTAGAGTGGGTTAATCACATCACATATTTATTTTTGGAAATAGAAGGCTATCAGCAGATTGATACAGTAACTGACATAATGAATATTAAATATGTAACCACTCCTCTGCAGTAAATAAGGATGCATATCAGGTACTAATATTTGCAAGGATATTGTGTATTAAATGAATATGCAGTTCGTCCCACCATTTTCTTCTCGTGCATAACATCTCCACTGCTTGTTTAGGTTCAAAGTATTACAGAAGGCAGAGGAATTTTGTTGCAAAAATGATATTCTAAATGTGGTTTTTAATTGCTGGTGGTAAGGAACTTTTTGAAGGTTATTATAAGGTGTCTGGATTGATGTAAAAATAGCTTCAAGAATTGTGCATTTGAAGAGTAATTATGAGAAAATACAAAAAATTTGAGATTTAGGAGCTGTGATTCACTGATCTCTTACTAATTCTCTCACTGAAATGATCTATGCACTTGCTGTTGTTTATGTGCTTTCTAGGTACAGCATAGACAGAGACTGAAAAGCTCCTTGATATAAAGCAGTAAAATATTAGAAGACAATTTGTACCCTTTCTCAGGTACCTTGGTTAATATACAGTGGATCACTTTACCCACTGACTCATCCTTCCATCCAAACGACCCACTTCAGCTGAAGAATAGAAAGATGGCTTAAGCAATCCCTTTTGAAATATGATTTTGAACCTTCTTAAGAGGAGGAAGAGGGAAGTGAACCAGGGTCTTCCTGATGGTGATTGAATGTGTTCACCAGTTAATTTATGGCCTCAATCAAGCCGTTGTCTAAAAGTAAAGCATTAAGTGTGTCTGTCTGTCTTTTTTCTTTTTTTAATTTGGGGAAGGAAGTAAAAAGGGAAGGGGGAGGGGAAGTTTTTAGACCCCAGAGAACTTTCAGTGTAGTGAATCTCAAGAAGAACGGAACTGTTGATAATCTAGGGTTACATTGCTGAATTCTGAATAAAACTGGTATTTAAAATACCCTGCTGTTTTGAACATTTTTGACTGAGTTTAAATGGATCTACATTTCAGTATGATCATTTTCATGGTTCTTAATCTGAGATATCTTAGTGTGTATTTATCTTAGCATGTTGGTTAAGATCAGGAATGTATTTTTGAAAGTAATCCCCCCGTTACAGCCAGATGCTACACTTTGGTTCACATTACAGAGTTGTCTCAAGAGTGTGCAAACTAGTTCCTGTCAGGGGGCACTAGAGCTGAAGATGTATTCTGACTGCTAATAGGCATGCTGCCTCTGTGACCAAACTAGTCCTGTCTTTGAAACATGTATAGCATGTGTGGCTGATCCTCTGTACTTGACTGTTCAGCTCTACAGAGCTGGGCCACTCACACCACAGTACTTACTGGTATGAAGTGACGATTAAAAACTCTCTCATATTTGCTGCATCAAAGGTATATTTGTGGCTTAGCTTCATTGACTACAAAAGTTATTTAATTCCTGTTTTGAGAAGAGAATTTGTGGAATTCACATATCAGTAGCCTCGAGGTCAATACCCTAAAAATTGATATGTAGATATATACTGCTAGGGTATAAAAGTTTATCATTTGTATGTTTGTATAAGCACTGTATGCATATGTTTTTAAATGAAAGAATCTGGACTGCAGTGTTACTAAGCAGCTACATATAAGAGTAAGAGACTTGGTGTGTGTTTTCTACTACAGATCAGAAAATAAAAAGGAATTATGTCTGATGGATGTAATCTTAAAAAAAACAAACAAACCAACAACAAAACAGGGAAAATATGCCTCTTGAAACAAGGCAGTGACACTGACATTTCAAGTGAATTTAGCCCTGTCATTCCAACTATCATTTACAGTGTTAATTAGGGAAGAATTAGGAATTTCCAGGCCTTTCTGAGGATGCGGCAGTAGTTGTGACCTTTCAGTTCCTGTGGGCTCAGCAAAAGATGGCTGATTAATGTCACATCTTAAACTGTGTCAACTGGGCTGTTCATTCCCTTTTTAGTAAACAGCCTGTTGTCAGTGTAGCTCAGTTTGTCAGAATAAAATAGCCTTGTGTTTTAGCTGGCTATTTTCTGTTAAAAAAGCGTGTGTCTCTGTTTACTAGTGTAAAGTTATATGGAAATTTTCTTCAATTACTCTAGTGACTAGCATCAATGAATTAACTCAGTAACACCCACAAAGTAGTCTTCCTAACCTGTGTTAGAAGCTTCTTAAAGGATGTCCTTTAAGTTCTCTTAAAAAAAGAGATTTTTTTAATTTCGCACATTCAGATGTTAAAGAGATCTGAAGCGGAGGATACAAGAAACACTTTTATAGAAAGCTTTTCTATGGATAGATTCATTCTTTCAAAATATTTTTATAGCCTTGAATTAATGTTTTAGTTTTCTGCTTTATCAGTTGAAAATAAATGATGGTATTTTTTAAGAAGAGAGGGAGGCAAAGAGGGCGAGAAAGAGAAAAGCAGAAAAATAATGGCATAGAAGGGAAAATGCGGGCACACACATTCATAAGAATAAGAAATTTCCACTTGGAGGAAAACATAGAAACCCTTATAGGGGAGAATGGAGTGAATTAAGAAAAAGGTCCTGGGCAAAATGGAAAGAAGTATGTGGAGGGCACACAGACAGCCTTCCTCCAGAGTAATATTTACAGAAAACCTCTAGAACACAGGCAGATAAGTGGGTGCAATAGACAAGAATTTTAGGGAGCTATAAAACTCGCATAATAAACTTAGACTGCACAAAGTGATGTACTGTGCAATCCTTCATTTCATCTTATTACTAGAAAAAATTCTGGAAGTGGGGAGACATGAAAACCAGTTGTGATTTAATAAGTAGCCTTTGACAATTTTGTGGTGCTTTTGATGATCACACGTTTTAATATCACTCTGGTTTGCATTATGTTGGGAAAATCTGGACTTCAAGGAGTTGAAAAGCAAGAATCAGTGCTGATGAAAATGTAAGGAGCTGAATAAATATTATTTAAAGGACTTCTCAAAGGGGAGGAAAAAAAAAATCAACCCTATGAATGAGCTGACCCTGTCTTGAGAATTAAGTTAGATGGTACAATTTAAAGCTTTGTTCCAACATCTGACAGACACGCTCTGCATGCTGATGCATAATATCTGAAGACTGTGTGCTTGAAAGAAAGCCTTTTCTGAGCTGCATTCTATTTTTGTTATAATAAAGCAGCTGCTTTTTGGAGCAGAGATCTTCTCAAGTGCTCAATCTTCTAGTTTAAGTTAAGTGTTAGCCAAGTATTGTGAGCAAATTTTGTGTATGCTTTCTCACAAGCTGCTGAAGTGCTGTAAAGCAAATTACTTTGACCATAAATTGTACAAATATACAGCTTGACCCTCTGAGGTTGAAGTAAGTTTCCTGCTGTACCTTAGTCTGACGTGGTCCCTGCCTAGCAGTCTAAGAGCACAGAAACTTTGGGACAATTCAAACATGATTTGAAAAGAAATGCAGATGGACTATGTGAATGGATTGCTGTTGTCTGCCCTGATCATTTCTGAAGGAAGAAAACAATTGCTTAAGGAAACAGAGAACTGCAGGCCTGAATGTAGCCGTACTAATGGAGCAATTGCACCTGCAGCACTGCCTTCCACAAGTAGTAGGAGGTGTCTCTGTATGATTGCTGTTTAGAAAGTCTCGTTAGGTGTAAGATGTCTGTGTCATTCTGTAAATGTTGGAAGTCAACAATTGCAGTTATATGCAACATACATTCAGCTACACAGTAAGCACCACACTCACTGTGGCCGTGGATGCTTATGATGTGTTTCAGAATTTGGTTTGCAAGTTTTGGGTGTTGGGTTTTTTTTTCAGAGAGGGATCGGAGAGATCAGAGCTGTACAAAGCAAACACAAGGAAGATGAAATATCCTGATCCAGCAATAATAAATTACATGTATATTGTCTTAAGGAGCTTTTAGAACCCCATAAAATGACTTAAAACTTCGTATAATATAAAACTGTGACAAAAATACCTTCTAGGTTATGGTATATGCCTGCCTATAACCTAATTCATAATAACAAAAACAGCTGAACAATGTGTAGGAAGAATGCAGTACAAACAAAAAAAACAAACCAAAAAGGAGTTACTCTTACGTGCAGTGATAATGGCATAGTACAGCAGTCTTGTCAATATATTAATATCCTGCAAAAAGATACTCGTATAAAGTCTGTTGCCCTGGTGCACCAGATAATGACCAGATTCTGCAGGACATAGGAGATTTAGCACAAAAAGGGTAGATATTGCCTTTTTCCCTTTACTGAAGAAATTCTAAAAATTTCTGGTCGTGATGTGCATGTTTGTACAGAAATTTTTACCAGGAGTTTGAGCCATCGTGCAACCGTGATCAGTGGCTTTAATCCATGGCAGTGGCGGGAAAGTTGTGTTCCTTTGCATTATACATATGAGATGAGGTTAGTGTGGGGAATCTGCATTTTGAAGTTTAATTTCATTTTTTGTATTCTAATGTGATTTTGTTAATTATCGTGTTTTAGGAGTTGATTCTGAATACTGTTCAGAGAATTCTGGGGTCAGAAAAAGCAGCTATTGAAAGGGTAGCTGAAAGTACAGCTTTTGAATGTTGAGAAATAAAGAATTATGAAAAAGTAAAAAGGAAATACAATAATCTAGGAGAGTTTGATTTGAAAGGTGGAGAATTCAGTCCAAAGAGAGGTAAGACTGGTACTGTGTAATGGAAATGTAGAAAATATGTGTTAGAAAAGGGAAACTAATTCAGGTTCCAGAGGTCAGTGAATAATACCTTTAAATGATAAAATGTTCTCCTGTTTGCTGTTTCTATTTGCATGTGATAAAGTTGGATAAATAAATATGGAAAACATTTTGAGAGTGCTCTTTCTAGCTTTAAATGTATGTACATTATTTTTTTTCCATTTGAAGAAGGCATGCAGAGAAAACGTGTGACGCTGGTTCTCTCCATACTTTGTTCAAACACTTCTAGTAAAATATTAACAATAGTGGCACCCTATTCTTATTTTAAAATAACAGTAAAAGTGGGTATGCATCCTTTGACACTTGGAAATGTAGGTAGATTTCAGAGGTGCAAGCTTGTTTTATAAGCACTTTAGTTTACTGAAACATAGAGGGATTATAACTTGAAAGAGATGGGTATTTGTTGGAATGCTTTTGTAACTTTATTAGGTCCTTCATATTGCACAATGTGTTTGAAGAAAAAAAATATAGTGTGAGGCTAAAGAATGTAATTTCTCTGGAAAACATAATTATAAAAGGCTTTTCTTTTGTTTCTGTCATTAAAAGAAGGCAGAGGGTTTAGAACTAGGTTAAGGTTTATTACATGAACTGAGGTAGTTTCAGAGTCAGCTGGGAATGAGATCCTGTTGTGCTAACAGTGTATAAACATAGAAGTCATGGTCCCTTCCTCAGGAGAAAGAAAAAATTGCCAAGGACATGACAACGATGTTGCCTCTGTGACTGGCAGCGTAGGAGGTTAGCACATGTACGTTGAAGGTTGCATCTGTAATTTCCTGTCTTTGGAGAGGGCAGAGGAAGAGAGGAGATGGTCAGATGTTAAATAAAATCAGCATGAGGAGAGTGACAAAGGCAAACAGAAAGAAGAAGGGAAATTCTACAGCTGTGGAGCATGACTTAAAAGTGCAAAGCCCACGTTTTTATCTCATTAACAAAGGGTAAAATCCTAGGAATGGCAGTGATTGATCTTGCATATGAGTCGATGAAGATAAATGCTTAATTTCCCCTGGGGATTTACTTTGTCCACCTGCGAACTGTGGAGAACCACAGATGATACCTTGTCTTCCCCAGATCTTACCAAATTCTGGCTAAGATGTTGTGAATACTTTCAAAGTGTACCCCTGGGGTGCAAGAGAGGATAAGGATGGTAGGACTGGTCAGTCAACTGGTGGAGGGCTCTTTTGTGGTCTGGGCTAGAGAGGCACCTTTGGTCTGCCTCAGGATGGCTTTTTCTGTGCAGCACTGAAAATGATACTCTGTGAGGCTACAAGCACTTCAACATGTCGATAAAAATGTGCTAATTTTTTCCCTTGGTCCTTCAGCCTTAAGAAGCTGTCTTCATATTTCAGAAAGAGCTTCCTCCTCCCTCCCCCTCTTCTGTAAGTCTAAAGGGGGACAAATATTTCTACTTTCTTACTGTTAGAAGTCTTTGTTAGTAACTTCTGCTTCCAATTCATTACTGCAGTCATGTTTTCACAGCCTGGTGTGAGAGATAAACCCTTTGCAAATGAAGACAGCATCCATTTTCTTTCTACCTCAGGCCACACAGAATTGATTGGGGTAATAAAATGACAGTAGCATGTAATATACTGACGGCTCTTTAATTTGAAAACTAGTTCCAGGCTGATTCAAAACTTGTTTAAAGCTAATTTATGACTTGTGTAATTTTCAACTGGACCAAGGTAAAGGATGATACATGAAATCTAATGCAGAGTTAACATAATATATTCAAACCTGCCAGCTTGAAATCATTTTTAAAGTGTTTGTGGGTTGATTTGTTTCAATCCTGTTTTGGTTTTGTTTTAAAGTAGCCGTGACAGAAAGTTGCTTGGCTGGTATAAATACCATTGTGAGACACTATTTCTCCATCATCTTTTTCCAAATGCAACTTCTTATGCTTTCTAGCAAAGCATTTTATGCACACTTTTAAAAAATATGCATCACTTTTCCATTTTCGTCAAAATCAGCAGCTGTGTTGTATGTTTCTGTTTTGTGTGGGACATCTGTGCTGATGGTACATGGATTGGTAAAAAACTACAGTGTTTTGTTACCATAATGTTCACTTCGAATATTCCTTATGAATATACGTGTCTGCATATAAAATTCTATATACTATTTACCTATGCAATACATATGTGTATATGAGTCTTGATACTAAATTTAATTATTTGGTTTTTAAGAAAACAAGTAAAAATAGTGAAATCCTCAAATTAAGCCACAGTATCAGCATAGCAGGAAATGTAAGTATTTTTCTCTGATTTCTGTCACTTTTATGTAGCTCACAAATCACATCTGTATGCACTATTGATTTATCAATGTACTGTATCAGTGATGCTTCTGCTTACAAAAGAGACAAAGCTAAAAGCCAAATGTTTGCTTCTATTGCTCTGGATGCAAATAGCAAATACACCAAATGAGAGGAAGGGGAGAAAACAGAGAGGTGCTACAGTTCGATGCATGTCTGATTCCTCACCTCCTACCAGTCATTGTCTTCTTTGATCTTTGCTGACTAAATTAAAAACGAAAACAAAATGTTGATGGTCCATGACTCAGAATTTAACTGCATACATCTTTGTGTCTGCTGCCGAGACGAGCAAGCAAGTTACATCCCAGAACTAGAATATATGATTTGTTGTGTGTTTGTGTCAACATTGACTTTAAATGTTTTTTGCAGAACTGTGATTGATTCAAGCCAATGCTGTTGGGGTATCTTAAACTGCATAAGCATTAGGGTCATAGGAAAAGAGATATAATTCAAAGCAGGGCTGTCTTTCTTGTGTAAACATAGTAGAATGTTTATGCATTTCATGTTTCCTCTTCAAAGTTTCCTAAGTCCAAGAAGGATCATGTTCTGTGGAGCTTTGATCACAATCTGCATTTTGCAGGCAAAACGTAATTACTGTACATTCTGGAAATATTTTTTTATAATGCACTTAAATTCCATACAGAATTTCTGTATTTTCAGGAAACTGAAAGTACCACATAGTAGTGGTTTTCCCCATGATTTATTAATTTATGTAATAACATATTGTGATCCATTAAAAAGCTATGTGTTGATCTGTCACACTTCAAAATGCTGATGTGAGCTTTCCTATGTACATCAGGAAATACAACAGTGTTTTAATAAAATGAGAAGGGCTGAAGCATCAGAAAAGACATGTGCCAAATTACTTACTGTATTGATTACCTGTCCATGAACAGTCGTGTCCATCACTGCTGCAGTTGAGACTTACAGAGCCATAAGACATTGGCATGGTTTTCATCATGCAAGGCCTTGAAGAAAGGAATGACTTTTTGCAAAGTCAGTACAGTATGTTGCGAAACAAATAATAGGAAGGACAATAAGCTAATTTCAATTACTTTTGAAGTACTTTTTCCATTTAACACCTCTTCAGAAAAGACACTGGTTTGCGTCAGCGATACAGATTTTTTTGCCTTTTCTTTACAAAAACGATGCTAACACATTTTCAGGTTGTTTTATTTTATTTGCCTAAGTACAAGTAACGTTACCAGGAGTTGTTGCCAGAACTGTAGCTCACTTGGCCATGTACTCGTAACATAGAGAAGAAGCTTTATGAAAGTTCTCAGTTGCACCATGTGGCATTTTTATCATTGTACCTTACATGAAAGGATCTCATTCCTCTTACTAAATATGCTTATTTCTGAAAGCATTATTTCATGTGTTGCCAAACCAGTTCAGCTCAACATAGATTGTCTTTCTTACCTGTGTTCAGGCTCGATGCAGTTTTCCTAAGAAGTGACAGCAGTGTGGAAAGAGATAATAAAACCAGCGTAATTGGAAAGGGAGACACATTTTCTGTGATTTCTGAATAATAAAATATGATTTTCATCCATCTCCTTAAAAACTGAAGTATTACATTAGCCAGCTGGTTCTTAAGAGATCTTTTGGGAAGGATGGTCAAGCTGCTCAGAAGAAGATATTTGGGACTTGATGGTGGAAAAGAATCTGTCATCCTGTTGAGGCAAAAGGGATGTAACAGGAATATATGTTTACCAAATTATAGTTCCTCAGATAATTTTTAAAAAGTTTATTACTTTAAAAAACCATAAGTAACAATAAATGGTTACTGCCATTATCTGCCCACAGGTAATAGCAACATAATAAAAATTTGTTCAGGCACAAAAGACAGGCAGAATTCAGGGAGAGAAATCACTGACCCAAAGGATTCAGACAAGTACATCATTTTCTTTCAGCAGATGTGGTTGTTACTTTTGGATTTGTAAGTAGTGCAGAAGAGCTGCTGGAAACATATTGAGCTGATAAATTGCATGATGGTGATTTAACTTTCCAGTTCTCAAGGAGAAAACAAAACCGTACTGTTCAGTACTCAGAGCCAGTCCATGGCTAATTGAGTCAACAAGAAGAGATAGTTTCATTGTCATAATTTACTGAAAACCAAAATGAGGCAGGCTTTGAGAGAGAGGATGTTTGCCTCTTCAAGTCCAGATCTGCTAGGGGAAACAGTGAGCTTTCAGGATTAACACAATGCAAGGTTTATTTTTATGGCATACAGAGCATGGGGTTTCATACAGTCAGTAGAGGAAATGCAGACTTGTGTAATCAGAATGCTAGAGATGTTCCTCCTTGTAGTTCAGTGCATTTAGATGTGGTGTTGGTATTATCTACAGGAACTGAGAAAGCTGAAAATTAATGAAATTAGTGTTTTATTATCTCTGTCTTTGGAATTATTTGAGATGATAGTTCTACCAAGGTATCTCATTTTTCCTTCTGTTCCACAGATCCAGTGCTTATGCCCATAAAACAGTTTGGTGCAACGGCAGTTTGATTTCATTGTTAGCATTTTAATTGGTGGTTTTCTTTAGCCTTCACTGAAAGCTGATTTTTCCTAAAATGTCTTACTCATACCAAACCTTAAACTTAAATTGGTAAGCCACAGAATGGGCCAGAATATCCTTTTTTTAAGTCACAGAGAGATGGTGCAATGAACGACATAAAAAGCATTATTTGAGATCTTTAATCTACAAAGCTATTTTAAAGGGATTCTTCTGAAAAGGTGTAGAAAATAGAGTTGGGCCCTACCAGGTCCAACTTTTGAACCTCCAACAACCCCTTCCATGTATTAAGTCTTTTACAGTATCTCTTTTTACATGTGAATCTCTGTGTGAATCACTAACGGTTGTTGAGACAGTGTTCATTTTTTGCCTTCCAACAGTCAAAGATTCGTTGGGCAAAACCACAAATGCTGAAAATTATCATTATGAAATTTTAATTTACTTTTTAGAGCTTGTTATGTTGAAAAACTTAATAATGAGCTTTTCAGCTTGCAGTTTCCAAAGTATAATCTTGATTTCATTGCAATTAATGGCTGTAGAGAAAAAGTGATATATCAAAAGCACATATTCTGCTTGCTAAGCGATGACATCTAAAATATCTTCTGTAATGAGCATTACAGCAGGCACAGTAGAAATAGTACTGATTAATGGATTTTTTTTTCTCTGTAGTAAAATACCACAGTCTATGTTATGCAGTTATCAAAACCACTGTGTGAAGCGTTGAAGGTATTAAAGTGGGTTGTGTTTCTACTGATCTTGTCATGTTGCATTACAAAATCAAGGTAATTTGGAAAATAGAATGTAAACTACTTAAGATTTTTTATTTTATTCGTTTTACTGTAGTGATAAAGTTACTAATAGACAGACAACTCTACTAACTTTTCTAACCTTACCAGGTTGTGTGCTATATTGGTTTGCAGTGATCGGTAAAATACATTTTGGGGGGGAGGGGGAATTCTTCTAGCATGGTCCCAGCTGTTTTGGAGGAACCTCTATCTTGAGTAAGGGGATGAAATGTGATATTCCCTTCCTTGCAGTTCAAGAGCAGGGGTAGGTATGGGCAAAACAAGCATCCTTATTTAGAACTTTGCAATCCTGAAATACTGTATGGTTATTTAATAAGTCTTAAAATGCTCTTGTGAAGAAAGTGCTACCATTTTAAGAGAAAATGTATGACAGATGGTTTTGCCTCTGGGGTAAGAGAAGTTGCCCAGGGTAAAAAGAGTAGAGTTTAAGACCTCAAGTGTTTTTGATTTTGCTGCCTGGGCTTAGAGCACAGTTCCGCTCAATAGTGCCACGTCAACATGCTGCTGAGGGGTCTATTTGTCTCTGTTGCCCTCAGGACTCCGAACCGTCAAATGAGGTGGTCTCAGAGGCCCCAGGTAATGTGGTACCCTCTACCTCAAGAAGTAGCTCTGAAGAGCTGGTATCGGTGGCACAGAAACATCCAGAAGAGGTAGGACATTCTGTGTCTATTCTTTTCCAAGGTTAACTGTTGGGGGATACACGTTTGCCTCTGTTTTTCATGCCTAGTGTTGTTTTACTCATAGCAGAGACTTTTCAAAGCTAAAGCTTGATTTTATTCTCCCATACCAACAGCATGCAAGACCAGTGTAAATCTCAAGACCTTGATTAATGGCACCTCTAAGCCAACTATATTCCCTCTGCTATCTTTTTAATATTATTTCTTCTTATCAAGGATTGGGAAAATATTTCTTCTTGTTCCTGTCTTTCACACCATGACAAGTAACATCCTGTTACTGTCCCGTTAGATTCTGTCAAATTAAACTCTATGACATGAAAGAGTCCAAAATAGAATCTGTATATAGGTAGATTGTAAAGCTTTTGTCATCCTTCACTAGGTTTAAACTAATAACCCAGTTTAGTGATGGGTTAAATGGGTTGTGCAAAGGAAAGACCGTAGCTAATCTTGTGCCATTTTTTGTGCCCTTGTTTTCCAAAAAATTATACTAGATGCTAATGGTGTAGTACAAACCTAAGTCTATACTTCCCCTTCTTATATGAAAAAGTGCTAGCTTATAAGATAGTTCCGTAATGTAGGCAATGACTTCGGGTTCTGTCCCTGCAATGTGTACTTGTCACAGCACACCATAACTGAAGGGGAGATTGTCTGTAGAATTCAGGCTCGCAACTGCCTTTTGTGGTGGCAATTGTCCTTTCAGAGAACCACTATTATCCTTAAATTGATTCTTCCAGTGAGAAGAAAGCCCTTTATTTGGAGTACCCTTAACATTATTAATCTTGGCTTCCTCAAACAGGTTTATCATCATCATTATTATCATTATTTTCATTATTATTATCAGCATCATCAAAGATATTTGAGTACCAGATAATATAAAGGCTAGTCTTTCTTGGTTTTTTCTGAGATTTCTTTTGACTATAATCTTCCTAATAAAGGAGAGTATGAAATACTAGCCACAGGAAATGCAGTGCTGTTTATTAGTTCTTCAGTGCAGCTTTTAGATAATTATCAAATACCTTCTTGAATTTCTCCTTTCCTCTGATAGTCTTGTCACTTGGTCTGAAGAAGAGAGAATTCCACAGTACAGGGCCGAGAGAATTCCACAGTGCAGGGCCAAGAGAATTCTTAAGAGTGTCTTCTGGATTATTCCAAATAGATACTTCACTTATTTTGGAGCATCACCACATACTCTAATTAGATAGAAAGTCAGACTATCACATCTAAGGATTCCTGAGGATAGACTAATATGAGCTTTTAGTAATGCTTTTGGATATATTCTTGAGTAGCGAAGGGACTTCCAGTTTGTGGAGTGGCATGGGTTCTGCCTCTTAAGTCTCAGCTTTGCCAGCTTATCTCACTCCACTGGAGAAATAAAAAGAGAGAGCACAGATTATGCTAAAAAAAAAATATAAAATAGAGGAAAAGTGCTGGAGAAGGAGAGATAAAACATGGTTACTTAGTAAAAGGATGAGAGGAAGATGGGTACACAGTTTTTGTGGAATAAAACCAGCTAAACTGTGGGGGAGAGTAGGCTTTAGAGAATTGAAAGATGAAAATGCACCTTTGAAATTTTTCTAAATATCTCAGTAATAGTTTATGTTGAAGCTGTTTTACTGAATGTGTGGTCATAAACTATTATATGTGTTTTATAAGGGAATGAGACTTTCTCAAATCCTATTTACTGCAGTTTATAAAGACAAAGAAAGGTGAGTCAGAAAGAGTTTCGTGGTTGGATTTGCAGGGAACCCTGAGAGGGGAGCACCAGTATCCTGAATTTCCAAATTCAGAACCCACCATGAAACAACCCATCTAAATTACGCATGGGTAAGTCAGCACTGTAAACAAACATTTGTGAATCATACCCTAGAAAACAGAGCTTTACTTCAACTAATGCCTTTTTTATTTCTCATTTTAGTTGAGGTCTCTTGGAATATATTCTTATATTATATTCTTTCTTATATTCTTATATTCTTTTAGTATCTGCTTAATGAGTTAATATTTGGAATTAGCTACAGCTGCTGACTGATGCATTATTTCTATAATAGTTTATGTCTCATCTGAGTTTAACCCATCAGCACTTGTGAGAAGGCAGATATTAAAGAAAAGCTCAAATGCAGCCATGCAAATCAGAAATACGAGAAATGTTTAAGGAAAGCAAAATGGTGTACAGATAGGGATTTCAGGAAGGTGGAGGAAACCTGAGAAGAGTGTGGAAAGTGATGTTCAGAAAGCGAGTCGGACTTGCAAATTTGCGGAGAAACAACTTCTAGTAGGAGAAAGTAAAGACAATCTCATTGCCGCGTTACTTTGTATGAAGCATATTTTTTCCTGCTTACAGTTTGTTTTCTTTTTAGATCGGCCAGTCTGAATCCAACACTTAGTTACTTGTGCCATCAGTTTTAACTTTGTGGGATGTCATTTAATCACTCAAATGAGGCTTTGGTTTGCTTGTCCAGTTCTTCCTCTTAGTAGAAACAATGGTGGAAATTTGAGTTCTATTCAACAGCAGGGCAGAGTGGCATCTGCTTCTCTGCCTCCTTTCTTCCCAGGCTCTTTTCATACTCTAAAATCAGCTTTACCTCTGTGTGACCTAGGGAGAGTGTCCAGCTATGTGGCATATGACAGAAGCCACTGCAGAAATAATTAGCATGTTGGGTGTTTAGATTTAGATACCTGTGAAATTGTTGTACCTGTGCAGGATTCAGGAAAGCGCGTGCATTTGCTGGTGTATTTCAGGTGTAGAAACACTTTGCGTTATAAAATAACCAGACTGTTTAAAGTTAGAAAGATACCTTATTTTGTGTTTTCAAAAGCTGTGCAAATCTCATTAAAATTTAAGTTCTGTAGGTTTGAAGGATTGAATAATTTTAATTAGTATCCATACTAAAATAAGGACGTTTCCCGTGTTTTATACATTGTCGTGGTTTAAGCCTGCCACACAGCCCACTCACTGCCCCCCCCCTCCTCCCTCGGCTCCCGGAGGGATGGGGAAG